>ML821067.1:35500-68657 GCA_009831015.1 Picea engelmannii | reverse complement strand
GTTACATTGGACAATACACCTCACCATTGAGTGGATTTGTAAAGAGTTCTTTCATCACCATTTTCCATTTTTCTTTGTTGTAAGAAGAGCTAGCTAGTGAGGGTCCAAGAGCCTTCCCTTGGAGGAAGAAGGGACTCATAGTCACCTTTCTTCTTGGTGCTTTGTTTTCACTAATAGATCGGCCTCAAACATTGGTGACATGGGTCTTTTGGTTCTTTTTGTTTCTATGTCCCTATGCTCATGAATTTAGTTTTTATTGCATATCTTAGTTTAATTCTTAATTGTAGTTTTTACTTTCTTTCTCTAACTCTTTTCTCTACATTTGTCCTACTCAACAGACCCAACTGAGCTTGCAAGCACCTCTGTTTTGCTCACCAAGGTGATGAAAGAGGCGCAACAGATTGGCGACTCCACTGGGGAAAGGTATCAATTTCCTACCTCATTTGGGTTTTTCTTGCTCTTCTTTTAGTTTGTTTAACTTGCAGGTGCACTAACCGGCCTAAGTCGACCTGCCAACCAGCCAATTCCAAGTTGAATTGAGAGGAATCCATTCAGATTTTTCATTCTCGGTCGTGTGCCATTTATGCATGGGTATTTAGGCCCACAGACGTGCATCGTGCACCCATGCACATGATTCACATTTCTTTTTTGCACACGCACGCCTTTTGGCTTGTCTCTATTAGCGCGCATGCGCTCTGTGCGCCTCTGTCTCCACTGGGACCCGCGCATCTGTGAAAAATTTCACATTGTAAAGTTGTTGGGATGTGGGGAAGGCCATTTTCCTTCTTAAAAATGATGTCAAGCATGTTTTAAAGCAGCACCACACTTAGTCCCCTCAGCATATAAAGGGGTTAGTCAACAAACACATAGGCACTTAGGAGGATAAAATCAATTTCCCTTCTTTGCTTTTTGCCACATGGATGGCTTGTTTGGACTCACAAGATAAGTTGGAAATCATTTTTAATCACATTTAACTTACATGGGGACTAGAAGTTGAGGAACAATCGCTTAGTATGCTCTTCTCTTGCGCCTCCAAGCGATCTTGAGAATCAAAAAAAGATTGTGAAATGATTTCATCTCCCTTAAACAACATTAAAACCTTTAGGAGAGGACAACAACCCTTGTTGGGACTCCTCTTAGTTTGCTTTTTCAAACACATCTTAATATTGTAACGGGCCCATACATGCCCACATGCTACAAATATATGATAGTGTTTGAATTTTTTCTTTCTTAGATCAAAACACTAGGGAAGTTTAAAGGTTTTGTAATGGGCCCATACATGCCCACATGTTCAATATAGGATAGTTTCAAAGTTTTTTCTTAGATTACATCACAATAGGGAGTTAAAGGGATAGTAACGGACCCACATGTCCACATGCTAGCTTCCTAGGGATTTTTGAATTACGCAAGGTTGTACCAAAGGCACTTAGTTAATTAGGTAATCAAACTCTTGTAAGGACCAAGCAAAGTCCACATGCAGCAAGGTGACATCTAATTCACTAAAAATTGGCACACTTTCACTCAGACACAAAAGTCACTTATCACTCACATAGCTTCTTCTTGAAACGTGGAGGTCAAAGTAAGTTTCCTCCCAAGGGATTCCAAAAACACCCCACCCTTTTCTTGATGAAACTATCCACTCCCATTTTTTAAATCAATGAGGTTGGTTTGCACCCCAACCTACCAAAACAACTACATCTAAAATCTTTCTAAAAACTCACTAAGTTTTCCTCCACAGGAGGTACCAAAAGAAATTTTTTAGTCTAGGTAGGATTTCGGGGATAGGCATCCAAATAACTCCCCGTTATCTAGTTCTCACATTGTCAAAACATAGAAGTTGTCAAATAGGGAACTGAAAATCCTCCAAGTCAAGTGTTCCAATACCATAAGGCAGGGAGATACCCGTGAAGGGTTGAAGTCCGAGGTCCAATTGTTCTGTGCGTCCCCCCTTGAGGCACCCACCTCTTGGACGGGATCCAGCCCGTGACCCATTTCTTAGGCCGAAAATCTAAATGTCGCACTTTGACCGAGGTACCTAGTGACCAATTTTAGGACATCTACCCAGGTGGAAATTGTGGGCTGCAATTGCACCTTGATTGGATTTTGGGTGGCTATTGGGAAATATCGCCAGCTCTTTCAGGATATGCCCCCTTTACCCCTCATTATAACCAATTATTTCATCCTTCACTAGTTTCTCTTCCAGTGACTTTAGACCCCACTGTTGAGTACTATTGGAAGGTCCAATGCTATTTGAGGGGAAGGATGCTATGTCTTCTAGGACACGAGCATTTGCTTTCTTTTTTATTCCCCATGCGGAAAAAACCTACTTACCCACATATATGCTTCTTTCTCATTTTATGTATGATGCACATCTGATTACAGTTTGATTTGGATATGTATATTGTGTAAACATTCAACGCAAAGGCTCTTGTTTCTATATTACTCTCACCACTTTTTACACACATTCACACAGCTAGTCTGACATCATAGGGGAACCACAGAACCCCCGTCATTCACAATGCTTTCTAAAACTCCCTCCTATCTTAGGGGGAGTGTCTGGTCATGCCCGCTCATCGACACCTCCTTCACACACTCCTGTGAGTGCTACTATTTTAGGATCAACTTTGCTTGGTTCTACATTACTTGGGTCAACTTCCCAAGTCCATCCGTTCACTCGTTCTCCTTTACACGGAAGCGGAGGACCCACTTCCTCTCAAGGAGGAAGCACCAACCCACCTAGCCCCCCTCGAGGGTCAGGTTCACAACACACTATGGCCGGAGCTAATCCTCCCCCCCCACTGTAGATGCCATATTTAGCCTCTCTCAACATACCGGATCTCACCAAACTCACCAATGATCCTATATTGCATGATCCCACATGGCCTGCAATGCCAACCAAACTACCTTCAGACATACCAAAGTTTGAAGGAAAGGCAGGCGATGACCCTGCCAACCATGTCATGACCTTTCATCTCTGGTGCTCCTCCAATAGCATTATGGATGATTTCATCAGACTATGATTATTTCAACGCACACTCACTGGCCCATCGGCTAAATGGTATGTCGAAGAAAAATCAGGGTCCCACGCAACTTTTGAGTCATTGGCCAAAGCATTCTTGACCTTCTTCCAATTACCCATCTGCCACGACAATGGTCTAGAAATACTTTCTAATTTCAAACAAGCCTCAACCACACACCTCGCTGACCACATTCATGAGTGGCGTAGGCGACGTAGTTTGTGCAAAGCAGAAACCAACAAGCAACAATGTCTCGACTGGTTTCTTAGATCACTTGTCTCTCTCCTTGGTAAGGATGTAGCTTCCACCTTCCCTCAATCTGAAGAGGAAGCCATCAGTAAGGCCCAATAGTATGACCTCATCTATGCACAGTCAGGGTACTTATACGTACTTCCTGATCTTCCAAAACCTATTCCATTTGGCCAAGACAAACCCGGAATGTCTCACTCAGCAGACGGACTGATCGGTGCCACCATGCACCACGGTCCACAACCCCAACCACCACCGATGTATGGAACACCTCAATACCCACCAGCATACGGGGGCACTTCTTATTTCCCCCCACCCCCTTATCAATAGCCATACCCTGTTGCTATACCTCCACCCATCAGTGGACCACCGCCGACACCTCCCATACATCCACCTATTCCAACAAACAATGGTACTCCCTCAACCTCAGCCTATAGTACTAGCAAAAGCACTACGCCTTCCTATGTACCTTATGGATCAATACCACCACAGAATCCGTATTTCCCATTTCTTGGTCCTCCACAACCCATGGCTCCCCCACATCCTCATGCTGGGGTGAATTTTGTTCAACCCTCTGTTGTTCAACAATACCAAAATTTTGAACAGTTGAATACAACCAATCCAACCCATCCATCGAACAATGATAAGAAGAAAGGATGGAATAGGAATAACAACAACCCAGGTCAGGGCGAGAATCAACCCCCACAACACCATCCCACTGGGGGCAACCAGAACCAAGGGAACCAAAACCCCCAAGGGGGCAATAATAATAAACGCCAAGGGAAAAATAATGTTAAAACCATCTTCCCTTGTGCCCTTTGTGGTGAGTTCGGCCATTACACTCATCATTGCCCCCAGATCACTGATTTCAAATGGTTGAAAGACTCGGGTAGTCTTCCCCATTCTCCCGCACAGCCTGCCCCTTAGCAGGCACCACAAAAATACGTGCAACAACCCCCTCCCACCGTGCTGAAAAATCCTATTCCACATCAAGGTGTGATAAACACCCAATAGGACACACAGCCTCCCCCACCTCAGGCGGGACAATACCTCAACCCCAACAATCCAACAGATCGTACAATTCTCCTCACCAGTGAGGAAGAAATCCTTCTGCAAACGCGTAATTATCAGTATCATGCACCCGCTGAGCCTACTCCCATCCCTCCAGAGACAAACCCTACACCATTGGGACCCCCATTGGTGATCCATCACCATTCCGCCGAACCACCGCTTCGCATCCCTTGCATCCCATTGCGCAGGAATTTCCACAACCCACGGGCTAGGGCAGCTCATAACTATAGTTTGGTAGACGACTTAGCGCAATCCCCAACTGCCATGTCAGTATTGGAGGTCCTCCAGACTTGTCCTACTCAGCGGAAATCACTACTTTCCGCCTTGGGGGCAGTCGAACCTGCAGATACCCGACTCATTACCTTTGATCTTGACAGCGGAGAACCTCATCTTCCCACCTTTATCGCTTTTCAAATACCAGTGAAAATACAGAACATCACAGTTCATCAGTGTATCATCGATGAAGGTGTATCTACATGCATTATGTCCAAAACGGTATGGTAGAAACTTGGTTCCCCAGAACTCATACCCTCTTCCATCACATTACGAGCTTATGACGGATGACCATCCTCTCTTGAAGGGCTCTTTCAAAATTTCCCCGTTGAACTCGGGGGAAAGACTATTCTCATTGATATCGAAGTTATCGATGCCCCACTCGATTATAATATCCTATTCGGTCGTGGCTACATGTACGCTATGAAGGCAGTGGCATCTTTTGTCTTTCGGACAATGATGTTCCCTCACAATGGGAAGATCGTTACCATTGACCAAGTCTCACATTATGAGCCTAATCCATCTGCCAACATCGATAACATTCTTCCTCTCATCCACACAAGCCATGACACATATCCACTCATCGAGATGGGTCCTGGGATTTTTAAAGATCTGTCCTTATTAGGAACATATCATGGAGCACCACCACTCCTACACCCTTCCAATCAAGTGTGTGTCATATCATCTAACGAAACTCACACAGAAGATACCCTTCCTCCTACAGAGGCTTCTATCATACCTGACGTCCCACTCGTCACAGAACCCCCCCCTCAAGAACCTCCTAGACTCTCATCGACCCCACTAGTCCACGATAACACCTCTCCCCAAGGACATAGTCCAGTTTGGGAGATAGTTCCCCAACCCCTCACTCAAATTCCCTTCTTTTACCCTCCACCAGGTATCGAATCTTTTTAGGTAGCCACAATTCTCACACTACCTAATATGGTGTTAGCAATCCCAGTTTGGTATTTACACCCACCAGAGATGGTCCCTTGACCATCCCTTCCCCCCCAGGAAGGAATCCCCATGACGATTCCCATCCTTACCCCCACCACCCCCCCACTCACTAACCCCCCTGCTATAGTTGGGGGCAGGAGAAAGAAGAAGGAGCACACTGCTCCACTTCCTCCACACATCCCACCACCTTGCGCACTATGTGAGAAAGAGGGCCACCAAAACAACCACTATCCATCACTACCTAAATTACGGAATTTGATCCCCCTCAATCAAACTCCCCCAACACCCGCCACTACTGCTAGTCCTGCCCCTACCACCCCCCCTTCCAGTAGTAAATGGTTGAGGACCAAATATGCCTGTGCAATATGTTCCGAATATGGACATTATACCCACCATTGCCCAGCACTTCCACGCTTTCGGCAGACATTAGCCGCAGTGCGCCAGAACTTCCAGAGCAACCCCAGTCCCGCTACGTCCTCCTCCACAAATATCACTGACATCCGCTATGTCACCACTTCAGTCAATGAACGTATGAGATGCCCTTGCTCTCTCTGCGATTCATTAGCTCATTTTACATACCAGTTTCCTATGATCCTTGAATACAGGCGATGTCAATTGACCCTGCTTCATCGACCCGCAGAGGCGATAATTGACATTACCTCCTCACTAGAGGATATTCATGTCATTTCTCCCGAACCCGAGGCACTTCCAATGCCCCCATGGTTTTTAGATGACATATCTGAGGATCCCCCCCCCAACCCCCCCAACTCTCCCGCTCATTCCCCTATGGGCATTGTACACCCAACCACTACGGCTACCCCTCAGTACTTAAATATATGGTTTATGTCGAGTGAACCCTCACCATATCCTCACATTGTTCCCCCTGTTTCTTCATGAGGGGGCAACCACACGACCACTATCACCGATATCACTCCTCATGACCCCTTGTATTCCCGATGCTTCCAATGTGATGAGGAAATACTCGAAGAGATAAATCACTCGGACTCTCCCTAGGATGCGCTACATCACCGCACACTCTTCTTTCCACAGGAGGCCTCCGCACCTCCTAACCAACACCCCATTTATGCGGTCAAAACCAAGGATTTTATCCCATCAGGGCCTATCGACTGGTTCAAAAATTCCATTCCCGCCCCTGACGTTTTTGAAGAAGGCAACACGGCCAACATTTCCGCCACAATTAAAATCGACATTTCCATTAAAAATGGCATTGTCGAAGAAATCACCATTGGAGATGCTTGCACTCCTCAGGAAATCGCCGCATATAAAGCCCTCTTCTAGGAATATAGGGATATTTTCACCTGGTCATACACAAAAATTCCTAGCCTCGATCCCTCTATTGTCAAACATCGCATCGACACTTGGCCCAATATTACACCAGTTCGCCAAAAACAACGACCGCTACATCCATCCAAAGTCGCGGCTATCAAAGCCAAAATTGACAAGTTACGTGCTGCCAAGTTCATTTACCCCATCACCTATACCTCATGGGTTTCCAACCATGTACCCATTAACAAAAAATAGGGCACTATCCACATTTGCAAAGACTTTCGTGATTTCAATCATGCATGTCCCAAAGACAACTTTCCAATGCCTTTCATCGATCAAATTATCGACGACTGCGTAGACCACGAGGCTTTCTCCTTTATGGACGGATTCTCTGGTTATAATCAAATTCAAATTCACCCCGTCGATCAGTATAAAATCGCCTTTACTATCCCTTGGGGTACTTTTTCATATTCTGTCATGCCTTTCAGCTTAAAGAATGTCGGCGCAACTTTCCAGTGGGCCATGACATACATCTTTCACAATCTGGCCAATATCATCCTCACCTACTTGGATGACCTCACAGCTCAATCCAAGAAACGCACCCAACATCTCGATGATTTACGAATCATCTTTCAACGGTGTCGTCAGTACAACATCCGCTTGAATCCTCTTAAGTGCGTGTTCTGTGTCACCGTAAGGCGCCTCCTCGGTTTTATTGTTTCTCAAAGTAGTATTACCGTGGACCCCCTCAAAGTCCAAGATATCACTGAAATTACACCTCCCCAGAATTTATGACAACTTTAGAGTCTACAGGGAAAAGCTAACTTTCTTAGACATTTTGTCCCAGATTACGCCATACACACACACTATTTCCTTCACTTACTACGTCCCGACATCCCATTTCACTGGGACGACCACGCCCAATAGTCATTTGACGATCTTAAAGCAGCGCTTTCAAATGCACCTTTAATTAGTGCACCTGACTATAATCGCGACTATATTCTCTATGTATCAGCATCAGCTGTATCAGTAGCTGGCGTCCTCGTCCAACTTGGAGATGACAATCGTGAACATGTCATTTATTACGTTAGTAAAAACCTCTCAGGGCCACTCTTGAAGTATAAACACGAAGAGAAACTTGCTCTTGCAGTCGTCCTCGCAGTCCAGAAGCTGCACCATTACATTCTGCTTCGCACCACAAAGGTCGTTGCAGATTCCAACCCTATGCAGTACTTTCTCAACCGTTGGCAAGTTAACGGTAAATTTGCTCGATGGATCGTTATCCTTCAGGAGTACGACCTCGAGTTCTCAAAACCTAAGAGTAAGAAGGCCCTCGTTCTCACAGAACTTGTCACGACCCTCCCCTCTGACACCACCAGTTCCCCCATCAACACCGACTTTCCCGACGAACATCTCTTTTACATCACTACGGATGATCCTTGGTACGGTGACCTCCTCGTCTACCTCCGAACTCAAAAGTTCGGTAACCACCTCTCGCGCAATGATCATCGCCGTATTTTCCATCAGGCTCCCCGCTACCTCCTCATCGGAGACATCCTATATTGGCAGGGCGTTGACACCATTCTTCATCGATGCCTGACTATTGACGAGGCCGATAGAGTCTTAAACGAATGCCACAGTGGCGCCTGTGGGGGCCATCTTTCGGGTATATCCACTGCTCAAAAGATTATCCGAGCTGGGTAATTTTGGCCTACCTTGTTTCATGATTGCATTCATGCCGTGAAACGATGTGCGCAATGTCATCTTTACACCAACAAAGCCCGAGCTCCCCCCGCTCTTCTTCACCCTGTCATTACTGCTGACCCTTTTTGTAAATGGGGCATCGACTTCATGACTTGTAATCCCCCCTACAACAATGGTCACAAATACATCATTGTCGTCGTTGATTACTTCACCAAATGGGCAGAAGTTATGCCCACTTTCAACAAAACAACTGACACTACAACGCGTTTTTTCTTTAACCACGTCATATCTCGTGTTAGGACCCTATATAATAGGGGAATCAGTATTCTGACTGATATCTTTTTCAGGCTTAACGCAGTTTCCTCGTGGTGCATGGTGAAAATGTGAAGGTGGCAGAAAAATCTCAGCACGTCTCAACTTTTATCACAACAGTGCTTAGCTTGGTCGTTACCTCCTATAACAGAACAATCAAGTTTTTCCATTTTAGGTGATAAGAAGTATTTGAAAAAATTATTTTTAAATTTTTATAGGCTTGTTTGAAAGCCTATTGTTCGTAAATGAGTTCAAAATAAACATTACATTTGACTTTCTTTTCAAAAGAGGAAATTACAGGTTTCGTTGGCTTAGTCGAACCCATAGGCGTTCATTAGCCACCAAAATCCTTCACTTTCGGTGGTTAATAGAGAAAATCAAAGTTCGTTTAAACCACCGAAAGGGCATAAGATTGGAAAGGTCAGAGCCTACATTTTTGCACAATCCAGATGTCAATGAGCATAATAATGGAAGGCTAACCACCGATGGTTAAGAGAAATGGTGATGAAAAGGTGGTATGATGTGCTGTGGTACCTGTTAAGACTCCACCTTCCATTTCACATTAAAACTATGCATGCACAGGAATTTATGTTTGTTTTAGTTCGCCTGACTGTTTAAATCTCCGCATATCTTTCATGAATCCATTTCCAAGGAATATCTCTGTAATATTTTTCCTATTCAATTAATCGTTTGAAATTCCTTTGATTCAAGAATAAAGCCCGATTTTTCTATTGTGTGTTGTTAAGACTCCATCTGTCACCTCTATCTTACTAGAAGCCCAAATCATTGTTATTTCTATGCCAGTTAAACCCGCCTCGGATCCATTTTTTCCTCCTAATTAGGTGTGGGTTGTCTCCCCTAGTCCGAAGACGTGTCAATTTGCAGGAATAGACAAAGATCAGGTTCAATTTTTGAAAAAGGCAGGACCGACGTTGAGGACAGAGTCGGATGGCACCTGGTATCTCGAGATATGTGATTTATTCCATCTAAGAGAATGATTTATTTCATGTCAGAGAACCGTAAGACTTTTCTTCCAGGTTACATTAAATTGAAACAATATGGGTGGGATGAAATTCCCTTGCAAATATCCTTAGTGGAGGTTGAGTTGCCACAACAATAGGAGGGAGTAGCAGCAACAAAGGAATCCGAGATGCATTGATGATAGAGTTTGGGCATAAATGTTTCATTCAAAGGAGTGTTGAATAGCGAACAGTCGCACAAGTAATTCTGGCAATGATAGTGTGAAAGGGTTTAACTCAGGACCTTCAGAATCGTATAATCTACAGCTTGCGTGTGGATCGCTCAAATGCAGATACTGTTGTTGCAATAAAGTTTGTTTATAGCAATCAAAATCACAACTCAAAGCCAGTACCCAAGCTCCAATTCAAAGTCACATGAAGGAGAATACCACATTGTACAGACAACTCTGGCCCTTAAGATTTAAAATGAAATATTCACAAACTTCAGCTCCAAATCACCTGGGATGGGAAATCGTAACAGAGTTAGCCATTACTCTAGATGAAGAAACAGTGGAAGCAAGCTACGGTTTCCCTTGCACCACATGTCGAGAATTTAAAAACTAAAGCTATTGAGGGTTATGAGGTGTCAAGGGATACCATCAAGCCACATCTGGTTAAAGCTCAGGAATCACTAAGTCCCCATGTGCAGAAAGTCAAGGATATTTTTGGTCCTTACATAGATCAATTCGTTGTTGTTTCACAACCTCATATTGAGAAAGCGAATGTCATTTTTCAACCATATACAAAACCTGTTGCTAATGCCTACGGAAAATTTCTCACAACTGCAACAAAGTACCATCGCCAGTTGCAACGTTTGGTGAGACAGACATTAAAAAAGTATGGGCTTACAATTGCTTTGGCTACCAAAGAGCTCGTTTGGTTTATGGAATATACCTTGTTGGCGTTGCCAATGTTTGGCATACTGATGGCATATTCATCCATTTTCAGTAGTGGTAAGAAGGCCCGCAAACCCAGTCGAAACAATCACATTGGTAATGCACACAGGAAACATAAGCGCGGACATATGGACAAATAATTAAGAAAAATGGGTCAATTCTTGTGTGCTTTTTGTTTTATTGGTTAAAGAGAAGTGCATGGAGTTGAATATAAGAGTTGTGTTTGTGGATTAATCTTGTAACAAGTGGCTTATGGGAATGTGGAGCCGAGGCTTATATTGCCAGCCTGTTACTGGATTTATTATCTTTACAATTGAAGAGAGCTAGTCCTTGCAACTTCTATTTCTCAACAATGCATGATTGCTCAAAGACAGTAGCACATCCCAGGGCATAAAATCAACATTCTCAGGCATACAACTGGCAGCTTGAATTTATAAAAACAGATGGCAGGGAATGTAGTTAACATCAAGGTTAAAAGGCAGATTTTTGGGCTTGATATCAGCAGAGGATAAAGTTTGATTTTAGCTACTTTTACAGCAGAAACACAGATGGCTCCTTGACTCCAAATCTAATCAGAAGAGAGTCGGCAATATTTTCATCATCCGAGACTTGAGCAGAAAATCATATATGTCTTCTTTTTTGACATATATGTCTGGCAGAAAATCATCCACAGGAAGTACTGATGAAACCCCAACTAAATTAAGCAGTTAAATCACAGGTTTTTAAGGATTTTATCATTGTTTGAAAACAATTGAAGGAGATTCCTTCTAGTTGATGTGGTAGAGTATCGTTGTTTTGAGGCATTCTTCAGAATGTAACTGGAAGTCAAAACACTAGATCAACCTTCTAGGATTAGAGGCAACAGTTTGAGGAAGATCATGGAGCAAATGGCAGCTCGACCAATGGAAATTTAATTTCATTCATGACAAATGGCAAACTTTTCTATAATTCATGCAGCGGTTAGAGCACTGATCCTCCAACTGGAAGCAAATATCCAACAACCTCAAGCATTCGACTGATTCTGCATTTATGTTTTGATGATGTTAGAGTTTATTTGCTAGCAAATCTTAACAACCTTCCAGCAAATTCGGGACAACCAAAGCAAACAGTTTCTAAATTTAGTTTCCCTTTAATTTACTGTTGGTTTGTTTTAGGAGGCAATTTACAGGTGTCATGCATGATTGTAATTGATTTCTATTTTTAGAAAGCAGAGATAGAACTCGAGTCTTGGGGAAGACTGAGATATTTTTCTTATTTATGCACATGTAAAAGATGTAAGCAGGGTTCGACCTGTGTGGGGTTTTGGTTCGACCTGTGTGAATTTTTTTTTTCCTTTTTGTTGGACTGTGGGCCTTGCTACTTCAGGAGGTTTGTCTGTAATTTTGGAATGACCAATCAGTAATGGAGGAAAGGATTTACAAGATTCTTGTGTAGCAACATTGGTGGTGTGTCCCTTGTCTGTTTTTAGTAATCTTTTTTCTATCATTCAAGCATTTTCATTTCTTATTATTGAAAAAGAGTAAATGGAGAAGAATTTATGCCTGCATACTCTTTGTCCATTTTTTCAATAATATTTATGTTTTCTTCTAAAACTCAGTTTATGAATTCTTAACTGCTCATTTGCTCATTTTTTCCTCACCCCATTTCTTCCTCAAATCGACACCCTTCAAATTTGATTCGATCCAACATTTGTTACTATCTTGCCCTGTGGAGACATTTACCTCTAGATCTGATTTGATCGTTATCTTATAAACAGACCCCATAGACCAATGGTGATCTGAGAAACTCGTCAACCACATCCTCATCTAAATATTTCAAAACCCCAACCCCATACTTTCATAGCTAGCCTAACATCTGTCCTATTCCATACCAAGTTAATTCAGAAAGAGAGATCCCTCTCTGAGTCTTGGAGGGATATATCCAAGACTCCAAGTGGTTCGAGGTTACCTCTGTGACTGCCTCCGCAGCCTTGGGAAAATTACAGAGTGTTAACATCCCACTTTGGATTACCCCTTCAACTCATCTCCGATCATGGCAAATACTTCAAGAATGAGATCTTCGTCGAACTCTCATCTCGGTTAGGATTCTCTCACGAGTTTGCCTCACCATATTACCCTCAGTCTAACGGACAGGTCAAGGCAGTTAAAAAAGTCCTCAAGACCATGTTACAGCGCACGGTTAATAAACATAAAACCAATTGGCATCATATGTTATTTTCTGCACTATGGGCTTACCGAACGGCTGTGAAAACTGCTACTGGATTCACACCATTTCATTTAGTCCATGGGGTTGAGGCCACTCTCCCCATTGAGTGAGAAATTCCAACCTTACGCACCGCAATTGAGATATTACCTGACATTGATCCAATGGAGCAGCGCTTGCTGAACTTGGAGTCTCTGGATGAAGATCGTCGATCTTCCTTACAGAACAACGAGGCAGCTAAAAAATGATCCAAGGCTACCTTTGATCGCCATGTCAACCTTCGCTCATTTCGCGAAGGTGACCTCATCCTGGCTTACAATATTTCTCATGATACCTTTGGACATGGAAAATTCGAGTCACTCTGGCATGGCCCATACATCATTCAACATTGCCTCACCAAAGGCGCATATATCCTGGCCTCTCCCGAAGGCCTCTCTCTCAAAGAACCCGTCAATGGGTTATATTTAAAGAAATTTTATGCTTAACCATAATCATCCTACTTTAGGTTATTTCTTTTCTATAGTTTTTAATCTTTTTTCTCCTTCCCTCATGTCTAAACTATCCTTTGTGCTATTGACAGATGCTTCCTCCACCAACCTACCACATTGGTTATGCCGACAGCGCCATCCGTTGGACGCAAAATCTCGCTTCGGCTGCTTGGGCTCTCTACACCCCTTCACATGAAATGCTCCATTCGAGCGGCATATGTTTGGGGTCAGAAACCAACAACCAAGACGAATACACCGCCGTCATTGGCCTCCTGGCCGATGCTCAACATCATCGTATTCGACACCTTAGCATCTTTCTTGACTCTCAACTAGTCGTACTCCAGCTCAACAATGTGTACCGCATCCATGATCCTTGCCTCTTTCGCAAATACCTGCAGGTTAGGCTTTTATCTTGAAATTTTGATTCCATTACATTTACACATATTCCAGGACAATTGAATCAAATAATGGATAACCTAGCTAATATTGTGTTAGACTGGCATATATCACATCAAGCTACCTCTACACATACATAAACATATCACAATCTTGTCACAGCATATACATAGAATAGACCTCATCAAAACATTAACCAAAAAAAATGTAAACACCACATAGATCTCAAAAAGTATACTCATATATATATATAGGTCCACAGTGCCATCCAAATGTTTACATACAAGAAATACAAGTATCCGAGGGCCAATGCAGCACCTCGGTACAAAATGGGCTCACTAGCCTATAGAAAAAAACTATATCCATACATCAAATACATAAAGCACCACTCATGGTGCCTCTAAAGCACCACCACCTGCCCCTCCCTCCAGCGGTGGCAGCCCACCACCACCTACCTTAGGCGGTGGTGGTCCACCCCCTACAGGCCCCTCCTACCCCAACAACAGTCGTTCGCTCGTCATAGGAGCAACCGCTACTACTCATCATACTATGGCTCACCATGGCGGCGGAACCCCCCCACACTGCTCCAGGAAACTCTCGTCCTAGATGTGAGACCACATACCCTCAGGCACGTCCTGTAACACCGTCTCCAGACGATGACGGATATCCTCAAAATCCACTCTGACAGTCGCTGGAGGAGCATGTGATGGCCCAACACCAGGGTCATCAAACTGACGCCTCCTTGCTACCCTCTCAGGCTCAGCTGGTCACACCATGGCGTCCTCACGCCGAAGTCTCTCTCCCCGCGGCAGTCTCTCTAGCTCCCGACGAGCCAGCGCTCCCTGCAACTCCACCTTGCGCTCGCAAGGTGCCACATCTGCACATGCACACAAACAACATATAGTATCAGCATCTATATCATATACATATGGATTGCTATCTCAAACACAAAATAGAAAAAACATACACATAAACACCAAACATACCTCGATGATCAAAAACCTCCCCTGGAGGTAGCACCATGTCCGGATCATCCCGGAAGTCCACCCCGGCATAGGGGTAACGTAAAATCACCTGTGCCATCTTCCGCCATACCTGTTCCGCCTCTGTAGAAAAGAAGTGGCCACCTTCACCACCACCATGGCGAAGCAACACAGTTGACCACCACCTCAACCGCGGCTCTTGCGCCCCAGGCGCACCCAATAGAATCCTCAGGCGCAACATCGACACCCTCTCTAGAAACCAAGTCACTAGGATGGACCCGAAGGCAAACTCCCCCGTATCCGTGGACCAACAGTGGTCCAACTACCCCACCATCCTCGCATGCAGCGTAAGCCCCCAAGCGAAATGCTCACCGACCAACACTCTCTCCAGCACCAGAAGTTGGCCACCACTGATCCGCTGGGTCGCATGTGACCCATATACTCGCACAATCATTTTTTCTATACATCGATGCACCAGGGAATCTATAGACACAATGCTCACAACCGTCCCGGACATAAAGTTTCGACCTGAACAATATCTCCGACCAATAGTCGCAAGCTGCATATCCCGAGGCAGCACTGGCTCCGCCAGTAGGGGCATTCCCCGAAAGGGAATCCCAGTCAAGAAATATATGTCCTCCACCAAAGTGAAGGGGATATGCTCTCCACGCACGAGGAAGCAGTGCAGCTCCAGACTCCACATCTAGATCAGGAACTGTAGGAGATACTCATGTGCCCGTATCAACGGGCACTCAAAGAACTTTAGCAGCCCACAGGCTGCCAAAGTCGCACGCACACCTGGCCCCTCAATGGCCACGACGTCCCGCAGCTGAGACCAGTCTCTCTCTCGCCAACCCACTGGCATCGTCACAACCGTCCACCTGCAGACAGACCACAGAGTCCTATATCAGCTCAAGAAACCATCAATAGCATAAAAAAGACTTATTTTTATGCACCTCAACCTTGCCTCCTAGGCACGGTTTTTTTACCCACAGGCGTGCACACATGCGTGCCTATTCACTACACAGGTGTGCATGTGTGCGCACCTATTCACTACACAGGTGCGCATCAATGCGCACCTGTTTTCTTCATAGGCGTTCTCCCAAGTGCACATGTTCACCATACAGGCGCACACAGATGCACGCATGTTCACCATACAGGCGTGCACCGATGCGCTCATGTTCAACCTATAGGCGCGCCCTTAGAGCGCGCCTTAAATCCCCTCTATCGTGCACCTATGTGCGTATATCCGGTGGACCGGATTTCCAGTGCATGTGGGGCTCATATCCCCTAAATATCTCTGTACGGCCCCCCGTACAGCCCCTGCCCAAAAAATGAAATCCTATTTCTATGCAGGATGGTCGTACCACTAACATGACGCTCGCTAATCGCCACACGGGTGCCTCTACCTCCTCAAATCTCCAAATATCCTCTGAAAACTTCTCGTCCAATCACTATTGTAGCAGGTACAAATGAGGTGGCAATGTGGGTCCTATAGCTATATATAGGCCTTATTGCCAAAACTTCCACTCACCATTCCAGGAGCCCACGGTGTCCATTTTTCAATCCGTCTTCAGCCACGGGATCAGCGTCCCGACATCAACATCACAGCAGTCCCTGGGCCTCTTTTCATCCTGAGCCCCCGGGGCACCTTTTTTTCATACCCTGGTCAGATACGCATGTGCATATTCACGCTTATCAAATACATGCTCATGTCTTCGATTCTCTTCAGATATTGTTCACTTTGGGTATTTGGTTTTCATGTGTGCAAGTACTTGATCATCATACATCGGCATAACCCCTTCAGGTATATACTCAGCACTGGCATGTAGTCTTTCCCGTTGTATCACACTTACATTTCCAGTCACACCCTCTGATATTTGCCTCTAGGATCCCCATTCCCGGCTCTGCAGTACCCACACCTCCATTTTGCATCTTCGGTATTGTTACCCGGTAGCATTCTTACCCACATGAGTTGTCCCATTCATAGCACCTTTTGACACTTTCGACACTCATGCTGTTTTTCAAAAACCCTTTAGGTATGGGAGTCCCGATAGTCTTTCATCATGTCGCGAATCAACCACATACTACTCCTCATTTTGTTAGCTTTCCCACATGGACTCCCAGATTATCTCTTCACGGTTCTATTTTCCACTGCACCTCCGCAGTATCATGAACTCTCCATTTCATCCACAATCAGTTTGCCCATCTACAAACCTACCTTCATTTCACCTACCTCATACATAAACTCACCAATGGGGCCCCCACCCTTCATCAGTTTTCCAAGCAAATCATGCCCTACATGGGCCACCCACATCACACTTGGGCACCCGTTTCTGTATTTGTACATTTCTCCCCAATTATTTGTTATTTATTGTACAAACGCCTTTATTTTCAGTCGTTACATTACCCTTTTTGTCGTCACCTTTGGCGACCTGCTTCTCTCTTTTTTGTCCAGCCGCAACCCATGTCACCCTTGGTTGGAGCACTACTTATCACCTTCCCTTTCCTAGCATCGTCCATATCTTCAGAGTACCCCACAGGTCACTTACCTCTACCCTCTGAATTTTTTCACCTTGTCCCGCCTCTGGCACAACTTATCCCTGGTCTTGTCATCCTCCTGACACTCGACCTCATTGAATGGTTGCGGCCACTTTTTATCTCATACATCCTCTAACCAAGGGCAGTCTTGAGTCTTCCCACATCTTGACTTCGTCCATGTACCTTTGCCACTTCCTCACCGCACCTAGTAGATTTCACGAAGCCATTTGCTTCTGGGAGTCGCGTCCCCCTTTTTGTCGACATCAACACAGTTTTCCAGAAGGGCGACACTATCTTGATTCTCATTATCCACTCAATAAGAGATCTCAGATGGCATAGGATGAAACACCATTTCTCCCTGCTGTCGTTGACCCCCATAACATTCGATGCCAACACTTTCTCATGTTATGGTGGGTCTTACGTTGCGACTATTGCAGTTAGTTCTTTTATTTTCCAAAGAGATTTGAACTTGGCAAGGCTATCAATGCCCACATAATTGCTGCTACTTATTACCGCGATTACTTCCTACTATCCAGAGTATGTTCATTTTCCAAATTGATCTCTGTTTTTATCACAACCGCCCCCGAGGGCGCTGCAGTTGTCTACACAAACACTTTAGTCATCTTTTTTCAGAGTTACATAACACAAGCATGGGGCATGCCCGCCTCGTTTTTACACAGTTTTATATTTTACACACCTCATGGAAGGTCGGGTCCTACCGGTTCCTTTTTCCCTCCAACGGATAGCTCCGGAAGATCTCACTCTTGCTCTCTCTTACAACAACATTCTCAGTACAAGAAACATTGTTGGATTTCGGCTATACATATGCTCCTAACCTCATCCATCAGGGGGCATCTGTTATCACTGAAATTTCATCTGCACATGGTTACAAGAACTCAGCATCGTCAAATAGTGATGAAGTCATTCATGGACCTGAATTAATACCACAACATTCAAAAAAGGTCAAAAACTATACAAAGTAGTGAAAAATTGAAGAGCGCTTTGCAGACATTGGGCGCGCGCATGCATGCGTGGAACAGGAATGTATAAATTGCGCACAGGTGCACGATGTGCGACTGTTAGCGCAAAAAGATGTGCACCTACTAAACGACACATTTATGAAAGTGTTCGGCCTCCCAACCACTTATGGTTCAGCTCTCAAGCCGATTTGACCCTCAAATCTAGACTGGATCCGACTGGTGGGCTGGTCAAAGACCTAATAATGCCCTAATTGGCCTCTTTTCACACTACAAAGCAGTTAAACAATAACCCAAATGAATGCTATAAAAAGACATGGATGCACCTCATTTTCTCAAGGAATTCAAAGTAATGTTATGYTGCCTCTATTGTTTTGAGGACTCCATCCTTGACAAGAGCATATTGGCACCATTACATTGGACAATCCACCTCACCATTGAGTGGATTTGTAAAGAGTTCTTTCATCACCATTTTCCATTTTTCTTTGTTGTAAGAAGAGCTATATAGTGAGGGTCCAAGAACCTTCCCTTGGAGGAAGAAGGGACTCATAGTACCCTTTCTTCTTGGTGCTTTGTTTTCACTAATAGATTAGCCTCAAACATTGGTGACATGGGTCTTTTGGTTCTTTTTGTTTCTATGTCCCTATGCTCATGAATTTAGTTTGTATTGCATATCTTAGTTTAATTATTAATTGTAGTTTTTACTTTCTTTCTCTAACTCTTTTCTCTACAGTTGTCCTGCTCAGCAGACCCAACTGAGCTTGCAAGCACTTCTGTTTTGTTCACCAAGGTGACGAAAGAGGCGCAACACAAGGATATCACCGATGACCGATCTTTTCGGCATCAGAAAAGAGATAAAGGAGTAAGCGTTAACAAATAACTAAAGGCTTTGCCAATGGCCGATCCTCGATACCTTTCATCATTGGCGATTTTTAGAAATCCATCCCGTAGAGAACGTGATAAGTCGATCCCCGACACCTTTCAACATTGACAATCCCATGTTTATTTTAACACATGCTTCTTGTCGAAACCCCCGACTACGACTGAGATACACAATCAAACCACCTATACCCATCTACCACTTGTCATTGTCAGGGTGGTTAAACATACGATCTAGTTGTCCCCTGAGTCATTATTGGTTCCCGAGACCCAATTTGCACCCCGAATCAGTTTTTCCACATCATCACCATACGACAAAATCAATCGATGTAAGAAGTTCTTCTTAGGAGGATACCAATGATAACATTCACCACGTACTTCCGATTCTTGATATGTCAACTAAGAAAGCGACGCGATGGGACGTTTAGCTCTAATATACGATGGATGCAAAACATTTAAAGAACTAATTAATTCCAAATCTCGCATTAGTTATCAATTTGTGCGTGGATCAAATCAACTGTTTGAAATTGTTGATAGAGTACACTAACCTTCGCACCACCGCCAACCCATGATGAGTTGAATTGCAGGGATTTGATGGAATATCTCGTTCAATTTCCACTCATAACCTGAGTTAATTGGTTGATATGACAAGATAGTTTCTTTCCCCTTTTAAATTATTTTGAGCAGTGCATGAACATGTTCATTGTGCAAAAGGAAGTCCCAAGCATACAAAAGAGTGAGACGAGCAATACAGAAGAAGTTTACAAGGTTTAGTGAGTATTAAACAACAAGTTTAGCAAGTGTTACAAGTATGTACTAGTCTGTGGATTTTTTATGCTTCACTTCATTCATTTTTTGTCTGGTGTTACGTTGTTTGCATGCCCTAAAATGTTAATTTCGATGGCAGGAAAAATTCCTCCAAGAAAACCAACCACAAGGAAATATCCAAGAGCGCCGAAGTTAAAGGAACCCGATGCAAGAGAAGGCTCTTCCCCAACGGTCGCAAGACAATTGGAATTAAACCTAAAGATAGTTCATGTCATCAATACATCCACCAAGGAGGTTTTCATTCAGCCTCCGGCCTTTGGAGACACAGAGGCTAGCATAGGGAGCAACCGAAACATCAGATATTTCCAAGGTAACCCTGGTAAAAGATAAGAGTTCCCCAGAGGCTTGGGATGTGTAGGAGAGAGGGTTAATCATGTATGAACAAGCTCAATGGATGATGAATTAGATGTGAGATAACCTGGACCTCGTCAGGTTTCCAAGGATTTCGACCGATAGCCCAGAAGAAATCCTGGCGGGACCAAGCGGCCCTGAATTAATAGACCTTGATAAAATCAATGGGTCAAACGAACTTGAATCCACAACGCCTTTGATCGGGTCGCCGAAAGGTATTCTAATGCATCCAGAGGCATTCTGGGTATCAGTAGAGACAAGTGCGTCGAACCCCTCCACGAGCTAATTAAAATCTATGATGATGATGAGAGCTCGGAGGTATCTCTTGGGAACCCTGTGCATATCGAAGAGGAAAAGGGACCTGATAAGACATCTTCTCCTATCTCTGACTTCCAAACCCAGGAAGTCCCGCAGAAAGAAAAGAAAACTGAAGTGTCCCAGACACTAAGTTGTCCGATGCACCGACCACCCAAGCAGATAGTCCTAGAGATGAGCCGAAGTCAGGCAGACCAGAAGAGATAACCCTGCAATAGGAAATCAACGTTTCAACAGCCGATGAACAAGTAAGTATTGAGTCTATCCCTGACACCTCTATTTCTATCAGTACTCAGAATTATGATGAGAAACAAGCAGAAGTTGGTCCCTCAGATCATAACGAGGAAGTTATAGAACACGATCTTTAGCCAATGTACACCATTGGAAGTCTGGGGAATAAACTCACATGGGGGGATCAGTAGATTCCCAAACCTGTGGACGAAGTAGCCGATATACACACCATATCTTATTACAGGAGAAGGAAGGCTATCGTCCAGCAGACCACCAAGAAAAGGAGGATCACTTTGGATCGCTCCATCCTCATCACCATAGAGGAAGATTTGATAAACACACAAAATTCCAAAACATATGAAATTATCGCTGCAGGGAGAGCGATCTTAGATGCCACCCTAAACAGAGAAAGAAGAGATGAAAAGGAGCTAGCCACCGCCCTTAAAGAACTAGAACATTTGCGCCATCTGACCAAGTATTATCAGGACACCACGCAGACTGCAGTCTACTTAAGGTGCGAGTTCTAGGAGGCATATAGAAAATTCACAGACGAGAGGCAATTATTCACCACAAGAATCACTGAACTATAGGAGGACACCCTTATGGCACTTGCAACATGAAAGGATATGGAGCGGTGGTATGAAAAGGCACAACAAGCTGTGGAAAAATTCGACTACATTGGTGTGGTCCAACAGGGTCGAGATAAAGAGGAACACGACATTCAGTTGTTGAACGAAAGAAGTCTTGATCGCATAAATAAGTCAGTCGAGTATTGGGAAAAAATGTCTTGGGAACCACACCGAGAAATTCAAGATAAATGGGTCAAGTGAGAGAAACACTAGACAAATATTAATCAGGTGATGAAAGATATCAAACTCCCTGAGTTCATAACACCCGATGACATAGTCGAATCACATACCAAGAAAGATTCTTCATGGGCTGAAAGACTAGCAAAGGTGACCGACACAGTGCTAGGGAAGGTGCAACAATTTATGGAACACCCGATCAGATCTCGGGCTATGCTACAACAGTTCAATACCAGTCTGGTGAAGTATCAGGCACATGCAGTAGAAATCAGATAAATTTACACAGCCTCGATGGAACAACATAGGTTCCCATACACTAACATCTGCAAGGAACTATTCATCAGTTGGTTGGATTATGAGAAGAGTCACCCTTTCAAAGTGATATCTTACAACGACTATTAGAAAACTATTAGGATAGAACGCCACATGGTGAGTTTTGTTTTTCCTAAAAGAACTTTAGCTGTTATTTTTAGTTATTTTTATGTTATAAATAAGAACATCGACAATTAGTCAAGGGTCGATGGTTTTTGCAAGAAACTCTCCTTTTTTGGTTTGTTAAGAATTATTTTGGATCTACCCGTAATTGAGAAGTCCTTCTGGACTAGAGACAAGTTATATTTTCATCAAATGCATGTGTGATTGGGAATATAGAAGAACTATTTTCTATATTGTCTCATGAATGGATGTTATAACAAGTAAGAGCTATCGAATCTATTGTTAAGTTATTTGATGCAATGTTTCTTCAATTTTTTTTTTTAATGATGAAGATGAATCGTTGTGTTGTTGTGTGATATATGATTAGAGTAGGTGAATTATTTTACTTGTCGTTATTTATCACATGTGTGTTTTATTTATCCATTCTAGATTACCATGCTCTAGGAGCCTGTTTTAGAGTATACAAGGCCTTCTTTAATTTTCACACATAGTCTGCATTCTCTCACAACTGAAATCCTTCTGGTTGTTCAATGTAGACTTCTTCTTCAAGTTCCCCATTCAAAAAAGTTGATTTTACGTCCATCTGATACACTTTAATATTTTTGAAGCATGCATAATCTAAAAGCAACTGGATTGCTTCCATTATGGCAACTAGGGAAAATGTCTCTTCAAAGTCGACTCCTTCAACCTATGCATATCTTTTACAAACCAATCTAGCTTTGTTCCTTGTAACATGTCCATCTTCGTTCAATTTATTCTTGTATACCCACTTTGTGCCGATCATATTCTTATCCTTTGGTCTTGGAACCAATTCCCAAGTGTCATTTTTCTCTATTTGATCCAATTCTTCATCCATGGCCTTGTTCCAAAATTCATCTTTGTTGGCCTCTTCAAAATAGGTTAGTTCAATCGTAGATGTGACTACTAGGTGTGTTTGTTCTGGTGAACGAATTATTCTTCTAGTCTCAACTCCTGCATCTTTGTTTCTGATAATTTGATCTGAAGGATGATTCTTCTGTACTCGTCTGCTAAGTGTCTTTGAAGGCACTTGCTGAAATTTGTCTTCTACTTCTATTGAATTCTCTTCATCTTCCTCTTCTACTTCCTTTTCATCTTCTTCTTCTTCTTCGAAAAGTTGTTCCATTGATTCATTTTCTTTTGCTTCTATTGTAACACTTGTATGCTTTCCTTGTACTTGAGTAACCAACTGTTGATACTGAGAGGGGGGTGAATCAGTATCAAGTACAATTTAAAACCTTTTTCAACTTATACTTAAACCATTTAATTATATCCAATGAGAAATGAACAATAGTATAAGAGTTACACCAATACACCACAATACACCGTGCACAATATATGAGAAATAATCAATAGTTATTGTTCAAGGGAAGTAATGACTTCCAAAGGTAGCTATAGCTTCCAAATGTAAAGGGAGGGATAAACCTCCAAGAGGAATATATAATCCTCCAATATAATGAGAGATTTTAACTCTCCATCCTTACCCCTTCCTTCCATCCAAGAATATATGAGAGATAATAAAACTTTACATTAAATCATCACCATCAATCAATCATCACATAGAACCTGGTAATGCTTCCTGAGACTTCTTCAATTTCTACAATTCTTCAATTCTTGGAGTAATCTGATTCTGTAGATAATATTACTCAATGTATTCTCTGAAACTCCTCCAAGTTTCACTCATTCAATCCTCCCCAAAAATAAGTTATAGAAAGAATGGTAGACTTTATTCAATTTGGGCCTATTCAGGAGAGTGAACTTGCACATAATGCCCCACGCTCCATATTTAACATCCGATTCTAAAACTTGTACACAAGAAACTACAGTCCGTACTTTTTCCAATTAAATTTTTCCCACTTCATTTGGATTCTCTATGAAGAAGTTATGACAATTTTACCTGGAACACATGTTTATTGACTAGCTTTAGGACTGGTCACAAACCCTATCTTCCACAGAGTGTATCTCCATAATTGTAGCGAATCAAGAGATGAAATTTTTATCATGTGTACCTTGATATGTCTTCTCAATACCATAGCAAGTTCACCATATGAATCATTCTAGAAAAAAGGTTATAGCAAAAATGGTAAGATGACCTGAAAATAACATACCTTAGAACACACCACCAAAACACTTCATCCTCCCTTGAAATCCAACCTTCTTTACTTTTGATTTCCTATGAAATTCGACTTGTGTATCAAATGAATGTATAATTATATTTATTTATACCATTTATGTCACTTTATTTTAACATTAGGGCCGACCTTACAATTTCTTATTTTATAATTCTTTTCTTTAATTATCTTTAGGGCCTACATGTGCTTCCTTCTTCAATTCACTTTTTCATCTTCAAAAATTCATTTCTCCTCAACCATGAGGATCCACGTGACGTGAAACATACCACCAGAAACAACATTATGTATACTATCCATCCATGGGTCTCGTATCTACATGTGCATTTTCCTTCATGTCCAAATACCTTCATCAATCTTGCAGTCCAAAACCCATGACTAGGGTTGACATCAATGAAAACAACCAATATTCCAACAATCTCCCCCTTTATCATTGATGGCAACACTCATGCTCCCCCTATTATCATGATCCCAATTTATCTCCCCCTTTTCCATCAATGGCAAAGGGTAGGGCTTCTCCCCCTGAGTTTAATGGCAAAAGGTAACTCTATTCTTTGGGGATGCCCCCCCTGAACATATGGCACTCAATAATATTGCATCCTTATTTTTGGTCTTTGAGACTTTTTCTTCCTTGGAATCATTTTGTGTGGCTTTTGTCTTCTCTCTCTTCTTCATGTCTAGGATGTATATGTTGTTCGTTTTTCTTGTTGTAGTTGCAAACAATCTTCCTGCGTTATTTTCTCTTATTTTACATTTTCGGGAGTCAAACGTAAGAGTGTATCCTTGATCACACATTTTACTAACATTGAGTAGATTATGATTCAAGTCTTTAACCAATGGGACATTCTTTGCTTTTACATTTTTTCTTCCAAGTTCTACTACACCTTCTCCAAGTATTTTGGCAGATGAGTCATCTCCAAATGCAACATTGCCACCCTTTCTCTTCAAGCTGATGAATTTGTCTTGATACCCGGTCATGTGTGAAGAACATCCACTGTCTATATACCATTCATCTTCTTCTTTACATTATTCAGCGGTTAATGCTATTCGGCAATCTTCATTATTTGGAATCTCTTTCCTTCTCCATACCGCGGTTAGCACAGAGACATCTTCATTCATATATCTGCAATCTCGTGCTTTGTGTCCAAGATAATTACATTTGTGGCATACAATATTTTTGTCCATCAATCGGAAAAATGAATTATAACTTTTGTTGAAAAATCCACGATTATTTCCATATCTTATTTTTACACCATTCATGTTTCTTGCGTATTTGTTCATTTCATTGATTTTGCAATTAATTGCCTTATGTCCAAAATTTTTGCAAGTATAACAATGGCCAAGAAAGAAATTTTGATATCTTGGAGTAAGTGGGCTTCTTTGTGATGTAGTCCATCTGGGTTCATGATATATTATTTTGTATTTTCCTTCATACTAATTGAAGCTTCTTTGATTCCTGAAGGTAGGAGGTCTTCTTGGATATTCATCTCTTTTGTAATCATTCATTCTTTCTGGTATCCTGGTCCACTTCCCATCAACTATTTGTGTAGCTTTTTCTTCAACCTTCTTGTTGGTGTTTCCATCTTATTTGTATGAAGTTTCACCTATGCATACAAGATGTGTTAAGTCTTTTGGCACTTGAGAGTTTCTTAAGCTCTTCCTCAATGAGACAACTTCTTGTTCAAGTTTCTCACAATCTTCTTCTTTCTTCATCATTTGGACATTCCTTAATTCTCCTATTCTTCTTTCTTCTTCGAGTAGAGTTTTCAAGGAAATGGTTTCTTCTCTTAGTTTCTCAAAGTCTTCTAATTGTTTCTTCAAGATTACAAATGTCTTTTCACAACTACCCAATTCACTTCTTAGTTTTATTTGCGTGTCTTTGAGCTTGCTATTTTCAATATCAACATGCTTCAAGTTTTTAAGATTCTCATCTTCTTGTTGAATAATTTTTTCTTCATGATTTTCTCCTCCTTCATTGGAATTTTTTTCTTCAGTGTCATTTCTTTCAATCCTTGGATGAGTACATTCAAATTCAACATGAACTACTCCTTCACAATTAAAGAAAAAGAACTGACCTCTATTTTCTTCTTTGAAATCTGATATGTTGTAATTTGCTTCAACTTCTTCTTCTTCTTCTTATTCTTCTTCTTCTGCTTCTTCCCTTACATAAAGGTCTTGTAGCTTGTCCCAAATCTCTTTTGATGATGAACATGATCCCACCTTGGATTTCACTGAATCTGTCAATCCATCCAGGATGGTATCTATTGCCAATTTGTTGTTCCTTTTTGCTTCCTTCTAAGCTGCAGTCTTTGGTTTCTTCAAAGCATTGTATCCTGAAGAAACTAAGAACCAAACATCTACCCCAAGAGCTTTCAAGTAAGTTTCCATTCTATTACTCCAGTATTCAAAATTGTTTCCATCAAATGGTGTAATCCCATTTGGAATTTTGTCTTCCATTTCTTCTTAGGATCTTCCTTCCAGTGGTTAAACTGTACTCAAGGTAACCTGCTCTGATACCAATTGTTGATACTGAGAGGGGGGTGAATCAATATCAAGTACAATTTAAAACCTTTTTCAACTTATACTTAAACCATTCAATCATATCCAATGATCAATGAACAATAGTATAAGAGTTACACCAATACACCACAATACACCATGCACAATATATGAGAAATAATCAATAGTTATTGTTCAAGGGAAGTAATGGCTTCCAAAGGTAGCTATAGCTTCCAAATGTAAAGGGAGGGATAAACCTCCAAGAGGAAGATAGAATCCTCCAATATCAAGAGATATTTTAACTCTCCACCCTTGCCCCTTCCTTCTGCCCAAGAATATATGAGAGATAATAAAACTTTACATTAAATCATCACAATCAACCAATCATCACATAGAACCTGATAATGCTTCCTGAGACTTCTTCAATTTCTACAACTCTTCAATTCTTGGAGTACTCTGATCCTATAGATAATATCACTCAATGTATTTTCTGAAACTCCTCCAAGTTTCACTCCTTGAATCCTCCCCAAAAAGAAGTTATAGAAAGAATGGTAGACTTTATTCAATTTTGGTCTATTCAGGAGAGTGAACTTGCACAGAATGCCCCGCACTCAATATTTAACATCCGATTCTGAAACTCACACACAAGAAACTAAAGTCTGTACTCTTTCCAATGAAAATTTTCTTACGTCATTTGGATTCTCTATGAAGAATTTATGATTGTTTTACCCGGAACACCTATTTATTGACTAGCTTCAGGACTAGTCACAAACCCTATCTTCCACAGAGTGTATCTCCATAACTATAGTGAATAAAGAGCTGAAATTTTTAACATAGGTACCTTTATATGTATTCTAAATAATATAACAATCTCACCATTTGAATCGTTCTAGAAAAATGGTTATAGAAAAAATGGTAAGATGACCTGAAAATAACATACCTTAGAACACATCACCAAAACATTTCATCCTCCCTTGAAATCCGGCCTTCCTTACTTCTGATTTCCTTTGAAATTCGACTTGTGTATAAAATGAATGTATAATGATATTTATTTATACCATTTATGTCACTTCCTTTTAACATTAGGGCCGACCTGGCAATTTCTTATTTTGTAATTATTTTCTTTAATTATCTTCAGGGCCTACATGTACTTCCTTCTTCAATTCACTATGTCATCTTCAAAAATTCATTTCTCCTCAACCATTAGGATCCACGTGATGTGACACATACCACCGGAAACAACATTATGTATACTATTCATCCATGGGTCTTGTATCTACATGTGCATTTTCCTTGATGTCCAAATACCTTCATCAATCTTGCGGTCCAAAACCCATGACTAGGGTTGACATCAATGAAAACAACCAATCTTCCAACACCAACAAGTACTCCTTTGTCCACACGAGAGTCAAACTTTTCCATTTTTCCGTCTTCTCTTTTGATGTATCATTTTCTTCCAAAAACTTTGAAGTGCTTCTCATTTGCTGGTCTTCCTTTCCATAGCTCGTAGGGAGTTTTGTCAGTGTTGTTTCTGAGCATTACTCTGTTTTGAATGTGAACTTATGTATGCACTTCCTGTTTCCAAAATATATCTGTCAACTTGGAATCCATTAGCATTGTTCAAGCCATTTCCTGTATTGTCTTGTTCTGTCTTTCAACAAATCCATTCTGTTGAGGTGTCCTAGCAATGGAGAATTGCCTTTTTATTCCATGACTCTTGCAGTAGTCCATAAATTCCTTTGAAGTTAACTCTCCTCCATTATCATATATCAAACATTTGATTTTTGAATCCATTTCATTTTCAACCATTTCCTTGTAGATATTGAAGTTTTCAAAAGCTTCTGACTTATTCTTGAGAAAAAAAACTACAACCATTCTTTTATAATCATCAACTAATAACATAAAGTATTTCTCACCTTTTAAACCCTTTGTTGTAGTTGGTCCAACTATATCAGTATGCACAATTTCCATTGGTCTTGTCATTGAATATTCCTTTGATTTGAACATGGTCTTTGTTTTCTTTCCTTGTTGACAATGCTTGCATAAAGTGTTTGTTGGTTTCGTGATCCGGGGCATTTCTCTGACTTCTTCTCTTCTGTTGACTTTGAGAAGGTTATCAAAATGTATGTGACCCATTCTTCTATGCCATAACCAAATTTCATATTCCTTTCCTAGACAACACTTTTCATTTCCAATTTCACTTAATACATATATGTTTCTTGAAGTTCTCGCAGCTGTAGCAATCAATTTTCCTAGACCTTCTTTTCTTATCTCACATTTTTGTGAATCGAAAGTAACTTTATGACCTTGGTCACACATTTGAATCACACTTAGAAGATTATGTTTCATATCTTCTATTAGTAGAACATTTTATACCTTGGTATTCTTGTTCCCAATTCTAACTATGCCTTTTCCAATGATTTTAGATGAATCATCATTTCCGAAGGAGACTGATCCATCTCTTTCCCTTCGTAATGTAAGAAACCTATATCTATCACATGTCATGTGTTTTGAACAACCACTGTCAACATACCAACCGCATTTCTTCTTCTTAGCTTGTAGAGCGAGTGTGCATTCTTCATTGCTATATTGATCCCACTTTCTTATCCATGTCCTTTTTTGAGGTTCCTATCTATGACTGTTGTTATTCTGTTGCGGTTCTCTAGGAGGGGCTGCCATTCTGCAATCTTTGGACATGTGTCCAAAATTGCTACATTTGTAACATTCCACTTCAGTGATCAAAGATTCAAACTTGTTGTAAATTCTTCTCTATGTTTCAGTAGGCCTTATTGGATAATCCCTTTGTGTATGACTTTCAAAGTTGTTTGTGTTCCTGTTGTTATCTCTGCAATTCACAGCTTTATGTCCAAAATTATTACATGCATAACATAAACCAAAAAATATAGTTTGATACCTGGGAGTTGAAGATCTTATGAAAGGAGGTACTCTTATAAATTCTTCTTCTTCCTGAGGCCTATCTGTCGGTTGTTGATTATGAAATATGAATCTTCTCAGTGGATGAGTGTCCCTGTAATCTTCCTTGTAGATATTCCTATCCCCCTTGATTGTTTCTGCATAACTTTTTGGATATGTTTCTTGCTCTATTGTTTTGGAGCTTGATCCTTTTTTTGTCTGATTGTATCCAAGTCTGGACTTGTCATGATGAGATTTTTGACTGTTGATAATGTCATCCAAAACTTTTGAGTTGTTCTGCATATTTTTCTTTTGAAGATCCTTTCTTAATGTGACAATCTCTGCTTCCAAATTTCCAATGATCTTGTCTTTTTCTTCTAGATGTTATTTGAGTGCTTCTTCAATTCTTTTATCTTCTTCTATTTGAACCTTCAAATTTGTAATCATTTGTTCTAGTTCTTGAGTGTCCTCTTTCTTGTCTAGTTCTGCTTGTAGTTTCTTGTTTTTCTTCTTTTCTCTTTTGATAACTTCTATGACACACATTAATTCCTCTTGGTAGTCAACTTATTCCTCTTCAATTTCTTCTTCGACTTCTACAAATTCTTCTTCAGATTCTTCATATTCTTCTTCAGAGTCTTCTTTATCAGTATTATACTGCCATGAATAGAACTCTTTCTGTCTCACTGTCACTGACTTCATCTTCATCTAATGATAAGATGTCTTCTTTGGTTCATAAGATTTTCTTGAAAACTTTCTTTGTGGTACTTTTGACTTTATATGTTTGTTTTCCTTTTGAGTAACCTTCATCATTTCTCTTTTTCTTATAAGGGAATTTGTTATAAAAATGACCAATACCATCACAATTAAAACAAATTAAAGGAATCTTACCTCTATACCTATCGTCAGTTTCCTTGTTCAGTCTTTTGACAAAGTTGACCACTTCTTCATCTTCTTCCGAGACGTCACTGTTGCTTCTATGTTCTTCTTTTTTCCTTCCCTTTTGCTTTGAATTTTTGAATGCTTTGAAGGTTGTTTCTTTTATATCTAGATTTTCCTATTGAGTTCTCATTTCATATGCTGTGAATATTCCATGTAATTCATCCATGCTTATTGAGTTTAGATCTGATCTTTCTTCTAGTGTTGATATCTTAGGGTCAAATCTCATAGGAAGATATCATAGTACTTTTTGAAAAATTACAAATTGTTTTATTTATTCTCCCAATCCTATGATTCCATTTACTGTTTCATCAAATCATAAAAGGTAAGCTAGAATATTCTCATCTTCCTTCATCTTAAGTTGCTCGAATAGACCTCTGTAAGTTTGAAGCTTTGTTGCTTTTACTTTTGAATCTCCTTCATAAATATTTTGAAGTTTGTCCCAAATCTCTTTAGCGGATTTACAATGTACAGCTTTGGTGAATACAGTTTCACTAAGACCATTCAGAAGTGCATTTTTGGATTTGGAATTATTCTGACCGAGTTTCACTGCTTTGTCATTTGTTGGTAGAACTGATGGTGTTGTGTATCCATCTACAATTGATTTCCAAATTTCAAATCCCCGTGCCTGTAGATATGGTTTCATCCTTATGCTCCAAAATGCATACTTTTGTCCATTAAATTGTGGCATTCCATTTTTATATAATTTGTTTCTCTCCATGATCTACCTTTCAGTGGTTAAACTAATTTCTGACGGAACCTGCTCTGATTCCAATTGTTGGATTACTCAGAGGGGGGGGCGGGGGTGAATCAATAATAGAGAAATTTAATCATTTTTAACCATATAATCCAAGTGTTATATCAATGTAGAATTATCATCCAATAGCTGCAGATTAAATAAGCAATGAACAAATTAACAATTATACACATACATAATACACCAGTTTTTTACCTGGAAACCCAAAGAGGGAGAAAACCACATAATGTTTTTTCTTATATGTCTTGAAGAATTACACTCATTGGAAGCACCAACTTCCTTTTTTGTCGAGCTGCAACTGGAAGGAGGATCCAACTCCCTTGTTTCTCAGGATACAACTTGAAGGAATCTCCAACTCCCCTATTCTCCGACTACAACCAGAAGGAGGCTACAACCCCCTATGTTCTCTGGCTACAACCAGAAGGTAGATACAACCACTTGTCCTTTCCCCGTCCAACCACCCTGAAGTAGAAGTAGAATGATGGAACCACTGTCACACTATCACTGTGAGATATACCACTGTAAACCTATACCAATAAACCTAAACCATGCATCAACCTGTACCTCAACTTGTAATCAACCTGTACCATAAACAAGTGCACCAACCTATACCAAACAATCTGTAATCAACATGTACCATAAACAAGTGCATCCAACCATGTACCAAGTATATACCAATAATGTGTCAACTACTCATCAAAATGTACCAACATCATCAACTATACACATCATGTATGTGCCAACTCATCAACTACTTGTCTTAACCATGTACCTCAACCTAAAACCCTCATCAATATCATCATCCAAATATGATTTGTAACTCTTTAATATACCTGGTGTATATGATCACATACCTTCAAACCTTCCTTAACTTTAACAACAAGAGACTATCATTTTCATCAAACTTTTATTTAGTCTCACATGACTAGTTTTGGATTAGTCATCAACCCTAACTTGAAATAATCATAACTATCTACCTGTAATGAATAAATATCTGAAACTGATATACAATGTTCTTTAGTGTGTTTTATGCAATTACTCCAGGTGTCACTACTTGGAACCTCTCAGAAAAGGAGTTATAGAAAAAATGAAATACCTTGTTGAATTCTGGCTTATTCTAGAGAGTGACCTTGTAGAGAATTCCCTGCACGAAATATTTGTTGAATTGATCTGAATATGTTATACATCATACTACATAATTTATTCTAACCAAAACATTTGGTCTTACTAAATTTGGATTTGTTATGAATAAGTTATGACATTTTTACCCGAAACACCTGTTTTAGACTAGTTTCAGGACTAGCCACAAACCTTATTTTCCACAAAGTGTAACTCTAAAAATACAATGACCCACAAGATGAATTTTTACCATAGATACTTGGATATGTTTCCTCAATGGCCTATCAATCTCACGGTATGAATCATTCTATAAAAAGATTTATTGCGAAAATGGTGAGATGACCTATAAATAACATACCTTAGAAAGCATCATCAAAAGAATTTATCCTCCCTTGAATTCCGGCCCTCTTTTCTTCACCTTCCCTATGAAATTCGGCTTAGATATCCCTTGGTTACCTCAGTCACCTATAGATATTCAATATGCTCAAGTGTGATGTAAAATGAGAGAGCCTTGCCTCTTATTTATACTCTCCATCTTCTAGGTCACTTAACCCATTTCTAGGTCACTT
>ML821066.1:51780-68121 GCA_009831015.1 Picea engelmannii | reverse complement strand
TTAGTTTTAAATTGTTATAATAAGTAACATTATATATCCATTAAAGTTTCAGATTGCTAAGTTCATTATAACAAGAAAAAATATATGTTTATGAAGCTTGGTTTATCCATTAAGTTTGCTTTAAAATTGTTAAGTTCATTATAACAACAAAGATTATATGTTCATGAAGCTTGGTTTAAGAATGTTAAGGTTATATCTACTTGCAATTTCACATGGGATAACACATGATTGTGTTATCATTATATGTCCACTAAACTATGTTTAAGATATAAAGCATATATATAATTGCAATAGTAGAATGAAAATTTATTTTGAAAGATGTATATTTTTAAAATGATGTATTATTATTTTTATTTTAGAATTTTGGATTTAGAAGTGTTTATACACATCAAATTTTTAGAGTTTTGGATGTATAAGTGTGTATACACATCCAATTTTTAGAGGTTTGGATGTATAAGTTGTAGTTATTTTAATGAAAAAACCTGGATTTATAATTTTTTTTCATGGGATCATTTTTTTAATATAAATTTTGTGATAAAACATAAATTAAATCGATATATATTTTTTCACTTTGTCAATTTTGATTGAATGTTTGGCTTTAAAAGTGTTTGTAGAGGTAATGTTCGTTAAATATAATTTTTTGCAATCAATTTTTTTGAAATATATATATTTTTTTATGGAGTAGAAAGTTAAAGAAAACAAAATACTTATAAAGATCATTTTTTTTATTAAATACAAAATTAAAAATCATACTCTATAAAATTTGATCTTCCAACTATTTGAACTTATAAATATTTGTTAAAACTTTTTTTTACCAAAGGATTGTGATTTGTCAAATTGGATCTTTGTGAATAAAAACATATTACTGTCATAAAAACAAGATCAAATTTACTCTAGTTAAAGGACACCTCCAATTTTTTTTCAAGAATCAAAGGTCTCTTGTCCCACAAAAGGGGATCTAAGACACTAATTGGTATCTAGCTTAGTTATGACCTTAAAAATATATTATTATTATTTAATGTTATTAATAACCATTTTTTATATATTTAAATTTAATTAGCAATTATGGATTTCTATGTCCTTATAAAATTTTAAAGATTTCTCTTCTACCTCTTACCAATCTTTTTTATTCTTTTAAATGTATAGTAAAATGAATCAAGTTGGAGTATGATTTACAAAGCCCTAAATATTGTATTGTCTCTGTAAAATTTTAAAAAATTCTCTTCTACCTCTTACCAATCTCCTTTTATGCTTACGAAAGTGTAGTAAAATGAGTCAAGTTGGAGTATGATTTACAAAACCCCTTTTTTTTAACATAAAAGTTTAATACTACCTTGACCTGTTAAGTACCTAAAGTTTCCTAATATATTTGTGAATTTTTATTCTAACATGTTTAATATATTTGTGAATTTTTATTCTAACATGTTTTTTTTTCATAAATAAGACTTTGTGAATTTTTATTCTAACATGTTTAATATATTTGTGAATTTTTATTTTAACATACATATATATATATATATATTTTATAAGTAAGACTTTAAGAAGTAATAAATTAATCCATTTAATTTTGAAATCATTTTTTTATAATATAAAAATTTAATACTACCTTGACCTGTTAAGCATTTAAAGTCTTTTTTATATTTGTAAATTTTTATTTTAATATGTTTTCTTTTTTTCATATTAATAAGTAATACTTCAATTGAGTAATAAATTAATCCATTTGATTTTGTAATCATTTCATTCAAGTTCATAAATTTTCACTGTAGTAAACAACATTATATGTTAAATCATGTAGTTCACGTTTATCTATTTTCATTATATTAACCAACATTATATGTTCACATGGAGATTGGTTTCACATTGTTATAATAAGTTATATTAACCAACATTATATGTTCACATGGAGTTTGGTTTCACATTGTTATAATAAGTAACATTATACATCCATTAAGTTTGGTTTGAACTTGATTTCACTTGTTATAATAAGTAACATTATATATCATTAAGTTTAGTTTAAGATGGCTAGGTTCATTATAACAAGAAACATTATATGTTCATAAAGCTTGGTTTAAGATTACTAAGGTTAAATTTATTGGCAATTTCACATGGGATAGCACATGGAATAGGGATTGTGTCATCATTATATTTCCACTAAATTATGTTTAAGATATAAAACTTATATATAATTATAATAATAAAAAGAAAATTTATTTTGAAAGGTATACATTTTTAAAATGATGTTTTATTAACCATTTTAAGTTTATTTTAAAATTTTGGATTTAAAAGTGTTTATACATATTCAATTTTTAGAGTTTTGTATTTATAAGTGTTTATATATCAGATATTTTGAGTTGTAATTATTTTAATAAAAAAACTTAGATTTACAAATATTTATAAGGTTCAATTTTATTTTTTTATAAATTTTGTGATGAAGCATAAATTTAATACATAATTTTTTTTTTTTTTTGAATTTTGATTGAATGCTGGGATTTAAACGTGTTTGTAAAGATAATGTTCCTTAAACATAATTTTTTGCAAACAACTTTTTGAAATATATATGTTTGTAAACATAATTTTTTGCAAACAATTTTTTGAAATATATATATTTATATAAAATAGAAAGTTAAATAAACAAATAGTTATAAAGAACAATTTTTTTATTAAATTAAAACATAAAAATCATACTTTATAAAATTTAATCTTCTATGGAATTTATAAATATTTATAAAAACAATTTTTTATTAAAGGATTGTGATTTGTCATATTAAATTTTTGTTAATAAAAACATATTAATATCATAACAACAAAATCAACATGTTTTTACTAAAAGATTGTGATTTGTCAAATTGGATTTTTGTAAATAAGAACATATTACTATCATAAAAACAAAATCATTTTTTTTTGCCAGAATCAAATTTACTTACTCTTTTTAAAAGACAAAAAAAAATTAAAATATCTTTATTTATAAGGATAAAGAATTTATTTTTTTTACCAGACTTTTTTATGAAGACCAAAAAAGTTATGAAATCGTTATTTATAAAGATAAAATATTTAATGACATGTAACATTTTTTTATGAAGCAATTTGGAGAGTATTAAATTTCAATAAATCTTCACATTAAAATGATTTTATTTATATTTTATTTTTTTGAAATATATGATTGATTTTGATAATATTAATTTTTTTATAAATATATATTAGTCTTGGGAAATTGTTATTTTAAAGAATTAATTTTAGTGATCACTCTTTTATGTTGAAAATTAATTTTTTAATAATTAATTTGAATGGACACTCTATACCCATATTTCATAATGATAGTTAAAGTTAATATAAAGATTTTTTTGAAAATAATGTTTTAATTATATTTGAAAATATATAAAAATTACATAAGCAAATAGATTATGAAGCTATCTTTATTATTTAGCTTTATAATATAAAAAATTTAGGTGGATTTATGTTCATCAACATATCCTACTTAATTTATCAATTATTTGTAATGCATTTCAACCCCACTAAATATGATTCTATATAGGTATTTTTTTTTATGAATATTTGGGTATTCCAATTTAATTTTGTCTTAAGAAGCTCACAATAAATGTAATTTTGTTGAATGCGCACCATTACACAAATTATGTTGTGAATTTATCTTTATATATGGAAGTGGTTGAATACTTTCTTTGGATGATGCATACACATCTTGTATAATTTTATATTCAATCCCAATATAATATATTATATATTATATTAATTTTGATTATATATCTTGATTAAGATATTGTCGTTGGTTTGATTCTTTAACAATAAGATATCCAAACAATAACAATATTTCCATAATTAATTATCATAAAGTTTGTTGAATATATTTACATACAAACATTAAAAAACACTGGTGTCATTATTTAACATAGCCATACTAACATGGTAAAACATTAAATCTATAATTAAACAAACACAAAGAGTTAAATTAATCAAACAAGTGCAGTAGGTCAAGTAAATGTTATGGTTTAAAAGTGGTTTGTGTCAAAGGTTCTAGATCTAGGTTTGGTTGTAACAAATCTAGAGTATTGAGAGGAGCAACTAACACATGGTACCAAAATGTGAAGAAGGATTTTTAAAATATAGGATTGCAAATATAAGAGTAAGGGATCTTGGCTGTACTAATGCGATTTCTTCCATTTCCACTTGTCGTTGGTGTGTAGTTGTACTAATGAGGTCATGTGTGGTGGTTTGTGACCTCTTCCATGGTCATCGATCCTAAGATGCATCATTTAGAATGCAAGGCCCTTGATTTCATCCCTCGATATTATGAAGGCCTTGATACCTATTCATGGTGTGCAATACCTCCTATTGGTGCTCATGTGTTTTTACTAGGAGGTCAAAGGTTACAAATGCCATGTGGTGGTTTCAAGCCTCTTCATGGCTACCGAGATGGAGAAGCATCATTTAGGTACCAAGTCACTTGTGTTCGATCCTTGACCATTTTCAATGTCTCAAGATGAGTCCATGGTGCATAGTACCTCTAACAATGCTTGTATTCCTAGTGGGAGACAAAATATGCCCTATAATTGTCATGTGTGGTAGTTTGAGGACTCCTTCATGGAAATTGATCCCATAAAGCCTCATTTAGGTCCTAAGGATATTAATTTAATCTCTCAACCATTATCATGGAATTGATACCTGTCTATGGTGCACAATACCTCCTAATGTTGTTCATATTCCCATAGAGAGATGAAACATCCCCTAAAAATGCTATGATTTGTGGTTGGATGTCTTGTTCATGTGCGTTAAGCATGAGAGGACTCATTCAAGTCCTAAGTATAATGTTTCCATCCCCCAACTATTGTGAAGGATCTGAGGCCATTTTGTGGTGTGTAAAACCTCCAAACCACCCTCATAGTCTTAGTTGGAATCCAAGCATCTTCTACATAGGTTATGAGAGATGTCAGGAGGCCTCTTCCATGGACATCAATCATGAGAAGCTTCATTCAAGGCCTAAGGCCCTTGATTTCATCCCCAAACCATTACGAAGGCCTCAATATGTATCTATGGTTGTAAAGGCCCCTCTATTACAACTAATAAAGCAAAGCACAATAGGTATTTTTTATAAAGCATTAGGAATTAGCATCAACACATAATTCAAGAAACATAAAATCGATGACATCATAATTAAAGGATTACAAGCGACAAATTGTCGTAATCAATAACGTCGCAAACAACACATCAACATAATTAGTAATGACACAAAATCAACACATCATCACGTTAGATAACGACACATAATCAATACGCATCATAAATGGCGACACAAGATCAACTCATCATGTTCAACTGGAATAATCAATACCTTTAATCACTCAAATCATAGCATAAAGTTAACATAAAGATAACATAAGGTTAACCTAATGATACCATAAAGATAACATAAATACAACATAAATATCTACCTGCCCAACCTACCCTGCAAGGTTAGGACCTCCAAGACACATACGCAAAGATCAAGCCCATAATTCATCCAATTGATTTTGACCATTTAAGGTCTCAGGGTCAACGACTATTCTGAGGAACAAGGAGCTGTCTACATTCCAATAACACAATCAAGTCCAAAAACTAACTAGCTATGTCAACGACATCAACGATAATCAATGACACAATAGTGTTCTAATAACCGATCGCACATCACATAGATTCCAAGACACAAGAGACTTTAATTACTAAATCAATTATACAACAACATAAGATAAGGCAAAAAGCATTCAAATTTATTTTATTTTCAAGGCGCAAAAGCAGGCATCTACTTTACTTCAAGGCACACGATTAATCAACCATTTAATTAATCAATAATCAACATTATCTTTGGGTGAGCACGTGATCCAAATTCCGAATTAAACATAACCAACATCTTTCAATGCACACAATTAATCTACTCACTTAGGAAATCATACATCAAGATAATTTAGTGACGAAATAGAACCTATTTAATTTCAAAACACGTGATTAATCAATTACTAAATTAACCAATACATCCACATTATTTTCAAGGCACGCACGTGATTTGATTACTAAATTAAACATAAATCAACATTTCTTCTAGGCGCACGACTAATCAATTCTGAATTAAATATTGAATCAAACTTATTTATGCATGGCAAAAGAGTAAACCTTGCACACAACCATCCATACATCATATTCATTCATGGTGCCAAATTAATTATCCATTCTATCTTCTTGGCTCAAAATCAAACTAAACACATAACCATCAGTTCTTCATCATGCACGAGAATATAAATAGAGACTTATTGAAGTTCATAGTGTAGCTATTATATTATATAATATACCATAGTATCTAATAACTACACTATGAAATTCACTAAGTCTTTATTTATATTCTCTTGCACGATGAAGAACTGATGGTTATGTGTTTAGTCTGCTTTTGTACCTTGAAAATAAAATAAAGTTGAATGATTTGTGCCTTATCTTATGTCGGTGTATGATTGATTTAGTAATTAAATTCTCTTGCGTCTTGGAATTTATGTGATGTGCGATCGATTATTAGAACACTATTGTGTCATTGATTATCGTTGATCTCGTTGATTTTGACCATTTAAGGTCTCAGGGTGCCTAATACCTCTTAACAATGGTCAAACTCCTAGTGGGAGGCCAATATGCCCTATAGTGGCCATGTTTGGCAGTTTAAGGCCTCATACATGACCCATACATATAGCATTGAAATGTTCCTAGAATATTTTAATTGGAGCTCTTTTCATCAAGGATTATTCAAGGTTCTTTGAAAGTGAAGCTTCTTTCAAAGCTTATCCATTACAATTCCTTTCTTCAAAGTACTGAGTTCCTCTATTAGTATTATATATACCCTTTTTTAAATCATGGAAATATTTATGTTGTATTTATGGAAGTTGCATTTACGGAAGCCAACTTTTGTAAATGCACATTTACGGATGGTGACTTCCATATACGTGAATTTACAGAAGATGACCCTTTTCATAAACGCGTATTTAATGAAGTTGACCACATCCGTATATGCACATATACAGAAGCCAACTTCTATAAATGCGCATATACGGAAGCCAACTTTTGTAAATTTGCATATAGGAATCCAACTTTTGCAAATGCCCATATACGAAAGCCACTTCCATAAATGTGCATTTACAAAAGTCATATTCTGTAAATGCGCATTCACAACAGCCAGTCGTAAATGTGCATTTGCAGAAGTTGGCTTCTGTATATATGCATTTACAAAATTTGGCTTTCATATATGCGCATATATGTAAATCGTTAGCTTCATTAAATGCACATTTATAGAAGTGGTCAACTTTCATAAATGCGCATATACGAAAGTCGTCATCCATAAATGGGCATATGTGCAAGTGTGAATATACAGAAGCCAACTTCCGTAAGCGTGCATATACGAAAGTTGGTGAACCTCCATAAGGAAGCTGACCACTTTCATATATGCACATATACGAAAGCATACCACTTCCTTATATGTGCATATACAGAAGCCAACTTCCACAAATGTGCATATATGAATGCCACTTCCATAAATGCGTATTTATAGAAGTTGGCTTCCATAAATGAACATACAGGGAAGACAACTTAAGTAAATACTCATTTACAAAGTGGACTTCAGCAAATGCACATATATGAAATCCACTTCCATAAATTTGCATTTACAAAAGTCGACTTCCATAAATGGGAATTTACAAAAGTTGACTTTCATATATGCGCATAAGTTGGTTTTCGTATATGCTCATTTATGGAAGAGCGCATATGTGGAAGCACACATATACATAAGACAACTTCCATAAATGCGCATATACAAAAGTTGACCAACCTCCATAAGGAAGCTGACCACTTCTGCATATGCACATATACGAAAGCTAACCACTTTCATATATTCGCATATATGGAAGTTGACCGCTTCCGTATATGCGTACATACAGAAGACAACTTCCGAAATGCGTATATACAAAAGTCAACTTCCGCAAATGCGCATATATAGAATCCACTTCCATAAATGCACATTTACGAAAGTCAAATTCCATAAATGCGCATTTACATAAGCCGAATATACGGAATTAGCTTCTGTAAATGCGTATTTACGGAAGTTGACTTCCGTAAAATTGGTTTTCATAAATGCGCATTCTTCCGTAAATGCGCATTCTTCCGTAAATGTGCATTCTTCCGTAAATTCACATTTACAGAAGCCGAATATACAAAAGTGGCTTCCGTAAATGTGCATTTATGGAAGTTGACTTCCATAAATGCGCATTTACGAAAGTTGACTTCCGTAAATGCGCATTTACGAAAGTTGACTTCCGTAAATGCACATTTACGGAAACCGACTTCCCTAAATGCACATTTCTTCTGTAAATGTGAATTTACAGAAGCCGACTTTTGTAAACACGCATTGTTTCCATAAATTCACATCTACAGAAGTTGGCTTCTGTAAATGTGCATTTACGGAAGTCGACTTCTGTAAATGTGCATTTCCAGAAGTCGACTTCTGTAAATGTGCATTTGCAGAATTCAACTTCTGTAAATGCGCATTTATGGAAATTGGGTTCCGTATATATGCATATACATAAGTTGTAAACTTATGTATATGCGCATATACAAAAGTGGTCAGCTTTTGTATATACACATATATGGAAGTGGTCTAGTTGGATTCCATATATGCGCATATATGGAAGTGGTCAGCTTTTGTATATGTGAATGTACAGAAACCAACTGGACCAATTATGTATATGTGTATATACGGAAGCCAACTTCTGTAAATGTGCATTTACAGAAGTTGAATTCCACAAATGCGCATTTACGGAAGCCGACTTCCACAAATGTGAATTTATGTAAGTCGAATTCCATAAATGTGCATTTACAGAAGTTGGCTTCCATAAATGCACATTTATGAAAGTAGCTTCTGTAAATGTGCATTTACAAAAGTGGTCAACTTCTGTATATGTGCATATACGAAAGATGACCACTTGTGTATATGTGCATATATGGAAGGAAAATGGACCACTTCCTTATATGCGTATATACGAAATTTGACTTCTAGAAATGCACATTTATGGAAGCCAGCTTTCGGAAATGCACATTTACGGAAGTCGGCTTCCACAAATACGCATTTACGGAATCCGACTTCTGCAAATGATCATTTATGGAAGATGACTTTCCTAAATGCCCATATATGAAATCCATTTCCATAAATGCACATTTACGAAAGCCACTTCCGTATATTCAACTTCCGTAAAAACACATTTACGAAAGAATGCACATTTATGGAAGAAACTTACATAAATGCGCATTTTTGGATGTTGGCTTCCGTATATGCGCATTTGCAGAAGTTGGATTCCATATATACACATATATGGATGTGTTCAACTTCTGTATATGCGCATTTGTGGAAGTTAGATTCCATATATACACATATATGGATGTGGTCAACTTCTGTATATGCGCATATACAGAAGTAGTTCGTTGGTTAGCTTTTGTATATGCACATATACAGAAGTGGTCAACTTCCTTATGGAGGTTGGCCAAATTTTGTAAATTCACATTTACGGAGGTTGGCTTCTGTATATGTATGCTTCCACATATACGCGCTTTCATAAATGAACATATATGGAAGCCAAATTCTGCGCATATATGAAATATGACTTCCGTAAATGTGCATTTACGAAAGCTGACTTTCATAAATGAACATTTATGGAAGTGGCTTCCATATATGTGCATTTGCAGAAGTCGACTTCCATACATGAGCATTTACGAAAGTTGGCTTCAGTGTATGTGCATTTATGGAAGCCGACTTTCGTAAATGGACATTTATGGAAGTGGCTTCTTTGTATGTGCATTTATGGAAGTTGGATTACATATATGCTCATTTATGGAAGTTGTCTTCCATATATATGCATATATGGAAGTCCTCATATTTATTATGGAGGCTGGCCAACTTTTGTATATGCACGCTTACAGAAGTTGGCTTTTGTATATGTACGCTTCCACACATGCCCATGTATGGACGACTACTTTCGTATATGTGCATTTATGGAAGTTGGCCACTTCTGTAAATGCACATATACAAAAGAATTTTTTTGTAAATGCGCATATACGGAAGCCAACTTTCGTAAATGTTCATATACAAAATCCAACCTCTGCAAATGCGCATTTATGACTGGCTTCCATAAATGCTTATTTATGGAAGCCAACTTTCATAAATGTGCATTTATGGAAGAGGCTTCCTTATGTGCATTTACAGAAGTAGGCATCCATATATGCACATTTATGAAAGTTGGCGTCCGTATATGCACATTTACAAAAATTGGCTTCTATATATGTGCATATACATATGTGGTTAGCTTCCTTAAATGTGCATTTATGGAAAGGGTTAGCTTCCATAAATGCGCATATATAGAAGTCGTCGTCTGTAAATGTGCATTAACGAAAGTTGGATTCCTTAAATGCGACATAAATATTTCCATGATTTAAACAAAGGTATATATAATACTTGTTATTGAAAAATTCGTAGGTTGGGAAAATCCCGACCCAACCACCAATTGGTGACAACTTAGAGAGAACCTACCCACTGTCACCTTAGGCAGGTGTTCTCGTCACTTTAGAGGTGAGGTAGTCACCTCAAGGGGGGAATCCCGGTGAACCTAGGGGCAATTGATATGGAAAATGATATGTATGGATGGAAGCCTCTAAAGGTCAAGTTTCTATATGGAAAAGGGGACTTGGAGATGATTCTACAGGTTTGATTAAGGTTTCTAATGATTTGAGTAACTTGTCAAGTGTGAATACTTGCCCGAGACACAAAGAAAACCAAGTGTATGATATAATATGTTAGTTGGACATGCAAGTTAATCTTGTTGTCCCAAATTGGATAAAAATTTAATGATATATATAAACATATAGAAGATAATAAAATATGCAAAATAAATGCTAAAAGTACAGTTTAATAAGCAAGAGACAAGCTAGTGAAAGCTAGTTTAACTCAACAATGATAAAACAATACTTTAGCAAGAAAGCAAGGTTGAAACAAAACATCACTGCAGTAATATTTATCAGCCTTATGAATGTTTCAAACCAAGATTTATAACAAAAAAATCATCCAATGAAAACCACTTCTAACTAGCTCAAAAAAGTGTGTTAGGGTTACTAGTTTGTTAGGGAAAAGTTGTAGCCAATTCCTAGGGTTAGTTTAGGAGTTATTTAAGGTTAGAGAGTAACAAAAACAACAACAACAACACCAAGGAGTTATTTAATGGATGTAGGTTAGTTTTGTAACAACAACAATATTTAGTGCATAAAATAGGATGCCTCAATGAGGTAAGGTAGCCTAAGGCTCAAAGAACAAAACTCAGGTGAGAAATCTTTAAAACTTGAAACTTTCATGTTTACCAATGCAATGCTTTATTTCTCCAATGCAATGATTCGTGCCTTTGATGATTGTCTTAATGGGGTCAAGAAAATAATAAGCTAGAGGCACTACCTCCTTGGGGGTGTAAATCCTCTTACTCCCCAAGGCAAGTATCCCTAGCTAGGGTTTAGACTAAGAGGGTGTATGCACTTATACTTCTCTTAGTAAACCCTTTTTAAATCAACAATACTTAAGAAAAATTATGATGGAGGCTAAGGTGGGGGTGTATGCACTTATACTTCCCACCTAGCTCTAGCAACAATTAGCTTTGAATTGAAACACAAATGATAACACAATGTCTCTTTCTTACCAATTAAAAGAAAATATGCTAAGATAAACCACCACAATGGAAAAAGAAAATCCTTCCAAGGATAGTGCATCATCATCATCAACTACACAACCAAATATAAACCATATCATAGCACTAGATATAAAAAACCCTCAAGGGTAAAGAAAATTTCAATCCTTGATACTTCTCACAATGGGAGAGTTGTGATTTAAAATGAGATCTTATGATCTCTATTTATACAAAATGTCATTAACACAAATTTTCCACATTAGCAAGGGTAAAACATAATATAAGGGGTCCACAACCCTTATATTACCCCTTGCAACAAAGTAATATTAAACAATTCACTTTAAAATTCACTTTTACACAAAAGAAACCCTAGCATAAGGTGACGTCACCCCTTCAGGGGACATTTTGATACTAGGAGCAACTCGTTGGAGTTGGAGATGCATAGTTAGGTCTCCAAAGGTCACATGTCACTCATCTAAGCCATATCATAATGGTCAAAGTCATATTCTCCTCAAAACTCTTATGTGTCAATGAGCCATGTCTTCACCACCAGACCCTAGCCCCTTTAGGTGACATCAAGCCTCCAAAGGTGACGTTTTTCCTCTTCTAGGCAAAAAGTTTGGCATGCAAGGGCTAGGTCATGTAATCCATAATATATTTTAGGCCTTTGAAGGTATGTCTCTCTCATCAGGCATGCAGGCCCTTGGCATCCAACCTGTGGTATTCAATCCCCATGGAAGTCTAAGCTAGGCTTTTTCCTCCGAAACTGTCCACCAACTAGGTCCTACAAAGAGAAATACGCATGCCCTCCAAGGATCTCAAGTCATAATATCATGGTGAGTAAATCAAATCAATAAATGAGCCACCTAAGCATGTGCATCAAGAATTACCCAGTCAAACAAGTAAGTGCTCAAATACATTATGCGACTTGCCAAGCTTGGATATGGGAGGGTTGATGAGGTGTCCTATTGGGTAGATCTTTCCCTAGGTCAAGGAGTGTTTCCCAAGTGATACCTCTCTAAGCCATGTGAAGTAGATGAAGTGGTTAAGGATAAAGATTCATCGAGCATGGGGTTCATGACATACAAGAGGTTGTAGTGTCTCATTCATGGGTGCCTTTTTAAAGGGTGTGTGGCACCTTCGTTTGCAATGCATTTTTTCTAAGCCCATTCTCTTGCCAATTTTTTTTCCTTCATGTTTAAAAGGATGATTTGAGGGCCACTGTCCTGGCGTGGTGTCCAGATAATGAGAGTGTCACTCATAAATACCTCGTGGAAATGAGAAGTTTAGCTCGTGATGAGACCCCCTTTCTCTCAGTTTTGCAACTGAGAGCCACTACCCTGCCTTGGTGTCCATATGATGGTAATTTCATACCGCTAGATACCCATGATCATGATAGGCCAACTCCTCATGATTCCTCCTATCCTCCAACTAACCCCCTAAGCATTCATTATTGCTTATTCTTGTAGGTCCCCCCCTTTTTTTTATAAATAAGCGTTTCATTTATTTCTCGAGGAATCCCTGGGTGAAGCATCTAGAAGATTTATATATTGGATTTTATCTTTTTATCCAACAAAAATCCCTCTGGGCCTTCAATCCCTTCTTCCCATAGAATGACGAAAAACCCCTTCTTGGGTCAATACACCCTAAAATCCCAAGAGACAAAGAAATGGGGGGTTTAGGTGACATGAAGTGGTAAGTATGGTTGGGAACAGTACGGTGGCTATTCAAGGGAGGTCCTTGCACAAAATCCATTCCCAAGGAAGACCACTTACTAGGGAACAAAGTCAACCACCAAGGTGAAATGTGGAAAAAGGCATAATGTCCAAGCATATGTCATGAAATCTAAAGCAGTCGAAGATACAACATACTCAAATTCCTCAAATATCGAAATGACACTCACCATAATACCTATTTTGTACCTCATGGAGCAAGGCCCAGTGCCTCTCGGAAGCTAGCTAGTGTGGTGGATTCCATCTGAAAATCCTGACTTTTGTGGTGGTGAGAAGGGTCTCCATCTGTGCAAGTGGATATTGTTGGTCATATAATCTCTTGGCATTCCATATATGCAACCTGAGGGCCTCGAGACACAATCTCTTTAGTTATCCCACAAAATGGCGATAACAATACCGATAGAGGAACTCATTACTTTGAAGAAAGGAATTGTAATGGATAAGCTTTGAAAGAACCTTCACTTTCAAAGAACCTTGAATATTCCTTGATGAAAAGAACTCCAATTAAAATATTCTAAGAACCTTTCAATGCTACACGTATGGGTCATGTATGAGGCTTCAAATTGCCAATCATGGCCACTATAGGGAATATTGGCTTCCCACTAGGAGTATTACCATTGTTAGGAGGTATTAGGCACCAAATTCAAGTTTCGAGGCATTGGCGACCATGAACAAGGTCTCAAATGAAAAAACTTGACATTTGTAGAGATATTTTACCTCCAACTAAAAATAAATAAGCATCGTTAAGATGTATTGTGCACTGTAGATACATATTAAGGCCTTCAAAATGGTTGGGGGATGAAATCAAGGGCCTTAGGTCCTAAATGAAGTTTCTCATGATCGATGGCCATGGAAGATTCCTCCTTCCATCATTCATAACCTATGTAGAAGATCTTTGGATTCAAACTAAGACTATGAGGGTAGTTAGGGAGTATTACACACCACAAACTGGCCTCAAAGCCTTCACAATAGTTGGTGGATGTAAGCATTAGAATTAGGACTTGAATGAGTCCTCTCATGCTTGACGCACATGAACAAGACATCCAATCACCAGTCATAGCATTTGTAGGGGATCTTTCATCTCTCTATGGGAATATGAACAACGTTAGGAGCTATTGTTCACCATAGACAGGTATCAAGGCCATGTTAATGGTTGAGAGATTAAATCAAGGGCGTTAGGCCCTAAATGAGGCTTTATGGGCTCGATGTCCATGAAGGAGGCCTCAAATTACCACACATGACAATTATAGGGCATATTTTGTCTTCCACTAGGAATACAAGCATTGTGATGATGTATTGTACACCATGGACTCATCTCCAAACATTGACAATGGTCAAGGATTGAACAAAAGTGACTTAGTAGCTAAATGATGTGTCTCCATCTCGGTAGCCATGAAGAAGCTTGAAACCCACATGACATTTGAAATTTTTGACCTCCCACTAAAAATAAATGAGCACCAATAGGAGGTATTGCACACCATGAATAGGTATCAATGCATTCATAATACTGATGGATGAAATCAAGGGCCTTGCATTCTAAATTATGTATCTTAGGATCAATGACCATGGAAAAGGTCTCAAACCACCACACATGACCTCATTAGTACAACTACACACCAACTACTCATGGAAATGGGAGAAATCTCATTAGTACAACCAAGATCCCTTACTCTAATATTTGCAATCCTATGTTTTAAAAATCCTTCTTCCCATTTTGGTACCATGTGTTAGTTGCTCCTTTTAATACTCTATATTTGTTACAACCTAACCTAGGTCTAGAACCTTTGACATAGTCCACTTTTAAACCATATCATTTACTTGACCTATTGTGCTTGTTTGAGTAATTTAACTCTTCGTGTTTGTTTAATTATAGATTTAATGTTTTAACATGTTAGTATGGCTATGTTAAATAATGAGACCAATGTTTTTTATTGTTTGTATGTATATACATTCAACAAAGTTTATGATAATTAATTATGAAAATATTGTTATTGTTTAGATATCTTAGTGTTTATGAATCAAACCAACAACAATATCTAAATCAAGATATATAATACAAATTAATATCATCTAGATGGATAATATATTATATTGAGTTGAATATAAAATTATACAAAATGTGTATGGGTCATCCAAAGAAAGTATTCAACCACTTCCATATCAAAGATCAATTCACAACATAATATGTGTAATGGTGAGATTTCAACAAAGACAAAATCAAATTGAAATACCTAAATCTTCATAAAACAAATACCTATATAGAATTATATTTAGTAGGGTTGAAATACATTACAAATAATTAGTAATAGATTGGCTAAAATATGTGGATGAACATAAATCCACCTAAAACTCCTATTTAAATTGGGTCAGATATGTTGATAAACATAAATCCACCTAAAATTCATATCTTGTAAAGCTAAGTAAATCTATTTACTTACATAATTTTTATATATTTTCAAATATAATAAAAATATTCATTTTCAAAGAAATCTTTATATTACCTTTAATTACCATTATAAAATAATTGTATAGAATGTCCAATCAAATTAATAAAACAATTTTCAACATACTTAATATAGTGACAAGTCAAATTATTTCTTAAAAAACAGTTTCCAAAATATGCAAGATGGTATATATGTTTTATAGAATGACTAATATTGTCAAAATCAATCATATACATAACAAATTAAAATATAAATAAAATCATTTTAAAATGAATATTTATTAAAATTTTATACTCTCGAGTTACATGTCATTAAATGTTTTATCTTGCTCTTGTGACAATACTTATTGACAAATCAATTATATATATATATATATATATATATATATATATATATATATATATATATATATATATATATATATATATA
>ML821066.1:39933-51734 GCA_009831015.1 Picea engelmannii | reverse complement strand
TCATTTTAAAATGAATATTTATTAAAATTTTATACTCTCGAGTTACATGTCATTAAATATTTTATCTTGCACTTGTGGCAATACTTACAAATAAATAAAGATTTCTTAATTTTTTTGGTACGGTTAAAAGAGCAAATTTGATTCTTGCAAAAAAAAAATATAATTTTGCTTTTATGTTTTTATTCACAAAGACCCAATTGGACAAATCACAATCCTTGAGTAAAAAAATTGTTGATCTTGTTTTTACGACAATAATATGTTATTGACAAAGATCCGATTTGACAAATGCAATTATTTAGTAAAAAATGGTTTTATAAATATTTATAAGTTTAATATTTGAAAGATCAAATTTTATAGAGTATAATTTTTAAATTTTTATTTAATAAAAAAAATCTTTATAAGTATTTGTTTTCTTTAACTTTTTACTTCATATATATATATATATATATATATATATATATAATAAAAAAAAATTATATTTAAATTTTTTTATCTCACACTTTTAAATTCTAAAATATTCAATCAAAATTCACAACCAAAAAAAAAACTATTAAATTTATGTTTCATCACAAAATTTATAAAAAAAATTTAATCGCTATAAATATTTATAAATCCAAGTTTTTTCATTAAAATAATTACAATAGTAAGTATCCAATAGCGAAGGTCTTCTGCAAATGCACACCCAAATACAGCCTGAGTGGGCCTAATGGTTAAGAACATGTGTTTCCTCTTAAGAGGTCACAAGTTCAAATCCAGAGGGGGGTAGGGTATGTATACTTTCGTAGACTTTATCCGTCAAATCGTTGGGCGGTCCCTTGTCCCACAAACAAGGGGGTCTCATACACCAATTTGGTGTGCTGGTTTGACCGTAACCTTAAAAATAAATTATTATTATTATTATTATTATTATTATAATACTAATGTGATGATGTAGGTAATGAAACTTGCCAAAATTAAATATAAGTTAAGATAACTACTATTTAACATAATAATTGACCTTTATTTGAAACAAAGTGAAAATGGAAATGCTTATATCAAAATGGATTTGTGAAGATCAGAGAAGCAGGTCGTTTACTAGTGTCAGGGTTCCCAAAGGTATGCCTGAAAATTTAGTTAGGTGAGAGATTTTGAGTATAAATTTGTTAAAGATAGGGAGGAAAAAAAATTCCCCACCATGCATGATTGTGGATTTTGAAATAATTGATACCTAGATTTTAGGCATTCCATCAACATCTGGATTATTGATGAAGTCCATATGTAAACTTTGAAACCACCAAGTGTTCAATTTACCTTGCCATGTTTTTTGGTGCACGACTCCTTAACAATATTGTTGGGCATTCTTTAAAGACTCTTTTTTTTCTTATCAGAGGGAAAAAAGGGATCTAATGCCCCTGTGTCATTTTGCTATAGCATTTTTTATGTAACAGAAAGGACTGCTTTTTTATTTACTGTAGTTTTTATGTAACAGAGAGGTGCTGTTTTTTAAAATTTTCTATAGCTTTATTGTAATATAGATGTCTAACTGTTTTATTTTTTTTTTTGCTTTATTGCAACATAGATGTGCTACTATTATTTTCTGTAGCTTTTTATGTAAGAGAGAGCTGTTACTATAGGTTGTTCTAATTTTGTTTTTAAAACAGAGTATAAAAAAAACAGAGTTTTTTTTTCTACAAAGCAAGTTTTTTTGGGGGGAAATATTTGTGTACACATGGGCATGATTGTAATTGTCACATAAATCTTTTTATACTTGGAACTTTCATTTGGTATCAGAGAAGGTTGCTTACAACATTTTATTTTATTTGAAGAAGGAGAAATGACCCAAATTGTAGTTCAGTACCAAGTTCCTCTTTTTGGTGGGGAAAACTATGAGTAATGGTGTGTAAAGATGAGAACTTCGTTCATCTCACAGATTTATGGGTGCTTGTTTTTGTAGGTTACAAAGAACCAACTGATCAAGCTTCCTACAATGCTCTCTCTGTTGATCAAAAGGCATGATTTAAGGAGAACAAGAAAAATGATGCCAAAGCTATGTTCATCCTTCAAACTGGAGTTGACATCACATTGTTTCCAAATATTGCAGAATGTAGTAAGTCCCATGATGCTTGAGAAACCTTGGAGAAGGCATACAAGGGATCTGTTAAGGTCAACGTTGTCAAACGTCAAATGATGAGAAGAGATTTTGAATCTCTTACTATGAAAGAGAATGAGAGTGTTGAATCTTTTATTACTAGAGTTCAAAATATTGTGAATGTTATTCATGCTCATGGTGAATCTCTTGAAGATAGGAGGATTGTTGAAAAAGTTTTGAGAAGTCTTCCTAAAAAAATTGATCCTGTCACTATTTCTATAGAGGATTCAAGGGATTTGTCACATTTAACCCTTGTTGATCTATTTGGAATCCTTCAAGTACATGAAGATAGGTTAAAAAAATGAGGAAACTTAGGATCAAGCTTGCCAAAGCAAGTTGAAGGTTGACGAAAAGAATAAAGAATCTCTCACTACCATGAATGGTGTTTAAACCTTTTCTTCATCATCAAATAGAGGATGTAGAGGCCGTGGAAGATCCAGAGAAAGAGGAGGTCGTGGTAGAGGAAGATGAAACAACCTCGAGAGAGGTAACTTTCACTGCAACTATTGTAATAAAGATGGTCACCTTGAAAGCTATTGTTTTAAGAAGAAAAGAGACACTGCTCAAGAAAATTATAGTAAAGATGAAGGTGAGAACTCACAAACTTTGTTTCTCACATGTAACAATTTTGATGCCAAAGATGATTTTGTAAGGTATTTAGATAGTCGCTGCTCAAATCATATGACACATGTGACACCCTGTTTCCCCCAATTTGTAAATATAACTATAAATTCCAAAAGACTATGGAAAACTTTATATGTGTGAATATTGATTCGATGGACCTTTGTTTGAAAGGTAAACAAATGTGAACCTAATTATTTACTAAGAAAATGGACAAGTGTTGCATGACTAATGGAAGGGGGGGGGTGTACTTAGAAAGATCACAAATGATATACAGAGAGAGGGTGAAGGGGACCAGGAATGGTTGCGTTAACCTTCACCAAAACAATGCTTACTGGATTTAATTGCTCAGGACCAGAACCGTCCTCTGACCCAGAAATGAATTACAGTCAGGCTAGTGGGTGGGAAGACCTCCTCAAGAGTTAATGAGGGATGGGGTGTGTAAGAACTCATTCGTAAGGCTTCCAGACTTGACCACTGACTGGGAATTCGGGCCACACGTGACCCCAATGAAAGAGGCGAGAAGGGAAGGTGTGGTGGGGAGAGGGGAGAACACACCTGCGAAGAGTGCAGAGACGAGAAGTGAATTTCGGGGATTCAAGGAAGAATGGAAAAACTAAGCGTTCTGGACACCGAAAATGGCAGAGAAGGTTATGATACAAGTTGAGTCCTCCTTGCTTGGTATCGTGTAAATCATTGCCAGGATCCCGCGGAAAGAGGAGAGTAACCTTTGTCCCTATTGTGGCTGAGCGAGAAGAAAAAACTGTGTTGCAGAGCATTGTGGTCTAGCTCGGGGGTGGCTAGTGGTAAATCCATTTGGAGTGACTGAGCCTACGGTTGGGTGGAAACAAGAATCCCTTCCAGTAGTTTCTTCACATTGTCTGATTCTAATAAGTCTTTTCTCAGCCTTAATTGTTGAGTTAGAATGATGAATGATTTCTTGGTTTTTACACACACACACACACACACACACACACACACACACACACACACATATATATATATATGCATGTATGAACATCTTTGTGTGCAATGGATATGTTATGAGTATGCTTCCATCTCCTTGGGAACTTACACTTCCCATTGATGAACTATATGCCCAACTTCACTCCAGAGGGCTTCTCGGACATAAGTCGTAAAATGGTAGAGATAGGAAATATCGTGTAGACCTGAAATCACTCGTCTGAAAGGAATACTTTCCCTTGACCCCCTTGACGTGTGAATTTCCAAACCCAAATCCCTAACCCATTTGGGGTGAGAACTTAGGAAAATAGTGATAGGAAAATACCTAAAGGGAAAGGTTTTCCTTGTCCGAAGGACGGACGAACGAGATCCGTCCGGAAGGAACCAAGGGTTGTCATGGCCATTGGCTATGGTAAAGAACATGGGATTTAACCCCTCTATCCCCTCAGATCTATAAGTTCTGAGTTCACGTATCGGGAAGATTATGGGTTGGTGCGACCAAAACCTCCAAAACCCAAAGTCCCGAAGTAACGTGGACCGTTGATCTATGGATCCTTCGGGACCCACCTCGACTGTTGTATCTGCGAGTTCGAAGTTTGTGCACATGGAGAGAACAAATCTTGTTCGTCGGATCTATGCGTGGAGGACCATAGCCGTGAGATCCATAGGAAAGTTCGAGGTTTCAGACCTCAAAATATTTGCAAGGAGCATATACGAATACCCGAGGAGCTGGGAGCCGTAGCAATCCTAGTCGTTCGTCGAGAAGGGACATGTGGGGAGAGATCAACATTTCGCTGACTCGCAACTCGAGAAGTCAGAGATAGGAGTCATGAGAACTCGCGAAGTCTGAGTTCACGATTTGATCGCAACCATCTATCAAAGGGAGGGCGTGGACCGTTGATTGTCCAAGGAGATATCAGGGATCGAGAGAAGGTAGTCCCGATTCGCGAAGAGTTGATCTAAGTAGTTGGGTCGCGGGAGATTGTGGACTGTTGATATGACATCGGGAGTTCAGATTTCGGGATTCCGAGGAAAGGACACAAACTAATTTCCACCTTCATTATACACAAAGTCCCAAAGTGCTTGAGGGTTGGGCCCCGAATCATAATGGGGGGGTCACATGGATAGAGGTTAAGGAACGAAGCTAGTGCCGGGCTAGGCTCTTAGTTTGGGAGTTCAGGAGTCGGGTGAGTCAAGGTTGGCTCGTATGTGAATACCTGATGAAAGAAGTCACAAAGTGCCTTTTAGTTAGGGTTGTGGTCACGAGTAGTGGTCACGTGGAGGAGGCTTGTGCTTGGTTCTTGTTCGTGCGGGAGAACAAAAAACAAAAATTTAGGGGCTTTACACTATAGAAGCTCCTTTAAAGGGGTGGGTGTGTTACAAATTGGTATCAGAGCATGGTTACAACACTTGGCATGTTTGGGCTCATGGACAAGTTGCGTAAAGACCACATTAAGGGGTTTAAAGGGAGATATCCTACCTTACTCCCTCCCTAAAAAGTTTGGTTAAGCCCTTATTATAGAAAATAATGACAACTTACTGTTGTGTGTGTATGTATTTAAGAAATGTGAATTATGTGTTGGTTATGAACTAATATAGTGTTAGCTAACAACAAGTGTTTTGTATGCACTCAAGCGGTCGATCAACCACGAGAAACTACAATCATATAGAATGGTGACGCTCCACGAAGTGGGGGATGGCTCCCACAATAGAGACGAAGAGTCTGACGAGAGGAGGGCGGTACAGACCCCTCCGGATCTAGCTGAGACTGTGAGGAGTTTCATGGCCGAATTATAGAGTTGCAAAGCCGACAATGAGAGATTGATAAAAGAGCAAGAAAAACAAACGAAAATTAATGCAGTATGGCTGTAGAGTTTATCCAACATACAGAGAAAACTGCAACATGGACATGACACCAGTCATGTGGATCGACGACAGACAAAGAGGAGTCCAAGTCCACCTGAGATACGAAAACATGGCCCTTTAAGTGGCCGCACTGGGAGGAGTACCTCGAGAAAGGTCCAACATGGAGACATGGGACAAGCGTCGGACGAATCCTCTGGAAAGGAAACTGGCGACTCAGAGGGATCTTCTAGTAGTAGAATCAGTTCACATTCTCAAAGAAAACAGAAGAAACGAAAATATTCCAAAAGTTATAATGTCGAGGAATTTAGGAAGGACAAACCACCCTCTTTTGACGGTGAGATTAAGAAAGGAGAGGAGGCGGAGGCTACTTGGATTAAAAAAATATTTTAGAGTCCATGACTTCTCTGAAAACTTGAAGGCCAAAGTAGCCACTTTCAACCTGAATTGAAAGGCTTCCATTTGGTGGGAAGACCTTAAGAATGTGAAAGGGATTCATGAAGAGGACCTATCTTGGGAACGGTTTGAGAAATACTTCAGGAAGAAGTATCTCTTGGAAAAATATTTTGATGAGAATACTAAAGAGTTCTATGAACTCAAGCTGGGGAAACTCACCATAGAGGAATATGTCAACAGATTCCTTGAGTTGTTGAGGTATGTACCCTACATAAAAATGGAAAAGGCAAAGGTGCAACGATTTATCAGTGGGCTACCTAGGGACTATCATAACATAATTGAGTTTGACGAGCCAAAGACCCTAGAAGACACTATTTGAAAGGAAATATATTGTTATGAACAACTTGGGCTTCAGACAGAACCCTGTGAAGGATGGAAGCAGAAGAATAGTTCGGGGTTCCAGAAAAAGGGGCTTAAAACCCCAAGATTTAAAAACTATAAGAAGGATTCAAGGATGAGCTTTCCTACCCAAAGTGTACGCCAATAGAATTTCCCCTCCTAGAGCGGAAATACACCTTTTGGATCAACCCCCAAAAAGACTAATAACCCAAAGAAAGAACCCTTGAAATGTTGGGGTTGTGGAGAAGAACATCTACTGAGGGACTATCTGCACAGACAACAAAACAGTAGGAGAATTTACAATGTCCAAGACGCTACCACCATCAATGATGTGGCCAGTAGTATGCCACAAATTTATGCAGCCGTGGATAATAAACAAACCGACCACCAAGCTTAAGTGGTGGAGATGGAAGGTATGATCGCCAACCATCTAGTATCTATTTTAACTGACCCTGGTTCAAATTTGAGTAAATGTGGCCCCTCAGGCTATTGATAAGTGTAAATTACAGCCACATAAACATACCAAGCCATGGTTGGTACAATTATCCACTGGCACCAAAAGAAAAATAGCGGAGGTCATACCATCTTGCCAATTCACTATGGATGGATTACCCACCCAAGCTAACCTTAACATACTTCCCCTAGGATTGTATGACCTGCTGATTGCTATGGACTGGCTAACTGCATATAAAACTAAGCTGAATTGTTACCAAAAAACCTTAGAGTAGTGGAGTGGAAGATGACAAGGAAGCGATGATAGAAGGCACATAGGTAACAATGGTCGAGGATAACAAGTGTTCCACCAATTTCAGGGTGGTAGAGGGAAAGGAAGTAGCTATAGTAGGCGCATCTTTCGAGGAGAAGAGTCTGGCATTCTTCCAGAGGGCCTCGTCAGTCGCACTCATAAGTGCGCTGACCTCAGCCTCCATTTGGAAGGTGCTGGAAGATCCCTCCAGAAGATTCCACCTCACATAGTCACGACAAACTCAGACTCTGAAAATACCTCCACAGTTAATTTATAAATGTAGCAAGAGTTCTGTCATTACTGCCACTGAGGTGTAAACCCTCTCCATGCGAGAGAGGTCAAGCTAGGATAAGACAACCGCCGAGGTAATAAATAAAAGTACTGGGAAAGAGCAGAGTAGTTTAATGAAGTGAGTTAAGGCTCTACGACAGTTATTGGAAATGACGTCAACTCCAAGCCCCAAGAAACTCATTGGAGAACAAATCGATAAGCCCTAAACTAGAGAAGGTCATATTGATACAGTCTGGAAACAAGAGGAACCGTTAGATAAGGATCCAACATCCAAAAGGGTGTCAAAAACTAGCGCCAAGAGTGGATGTTCCGACAGTTCCGCCATTAACGCCTTCTCAAGCTCTTTGCACCTTCGCGACGAAATCTTAGCGCCCACTAGTCGATTGGTTTTTTTATTAACAAAGAGGTGACCAAATTCAACAATTTCTAACCATCCCTTATTTCCAAATCTGTCAAATATTTATCATGTAAAGAATGGTTTGGCAATGCCATACCCTCCAGAACTATTTCAGATTAATATACCCCACGCTATTTTTATTTGTTTTTGAAATGGGTTCTATTTTTATTTGTTTTCAAAATGTGTTCTATTTTATTGATAAATTAGAGAAAGTTGTTTCATGGCCTGAACTTCCCATTAAATTTATTTCTCCAATTTAGATGTGAATCAAGGTTGATTAAATTTCTGAATGGAATGTTTGTTAAAATACTAATTGAATGCTAATATAATTTAATTTACAATTTCTTTTGTGTTGTAATTGGGAATGATTTAAGAGCAGAGATATATGTATGAGATGTAAGTGTTTGAATAGAATAAAATAGAATATGATATTTTTATTTATATCTATATGAAACTTTTTAGGATTTATAGCATTAAGAATTGCCAAAAATTACATTCCTAGTATTGATGTATCTTTTAAGGATGTTTTGACTTGTAATATACTCATTTTTTTGTGGTTTTATAAAATATCCTAAAGATGATTATATTTTGTTTTTACAAACTTAACAAAGATATTTTATACTTATTTCAATTTTGTTACAATATTTTTTGAACTTGTAAATTATTGCGGTTTTGGTCATTTAGTTATTGTTTTTTAATGTAGAGAAATAAGTCACTTATCAGGATTACTTGGACAAGATCCAAAGTTAAATCCAGCTCTGCCACTATAACCACTAGGCCATTTAACTATTGTTGCAAAACTGGCCTCTTTTCCAGCAAGGGCCATTATGATTTAGCACATGAATTGACACAACTCATTTGCAACCAAAATTTACCTTGGACATGCCCAAAAGTCCACCCATGTTTTTTTTTTCTTCTGTATATTCAATAGCTTTTACAATCACTAATCAACAAACACCATGATTTTGATCTCCCGCATAGACTTCCCACGAAGCCTTTGTTGAAATTTACCATCACTCGTAGGTATTTTTTAGTATCATTATTATTAAAAATATATATATATATATATATATATATATATATATATTGTTTTGAGACATATAGGCATATCTCCGTGAACAACCCATAATTGGCATGAGCGAGCGACCTATAACGAAGGTCGGGCCTTGTGGGAGATTACTGGCCATCCGATTTAAATCAAGATGATGTGGGAAGGTGGAAGGTTAGACCACCGCCCGACAACCACTGGAGATCTTGAACGCATGGCCGTGGAGGCATGTCGTGACTTCATCTACTAAGAATGAGGCTGGAGCATAAATGCATGATAGAGAAATGCATGACAGGAGAAATGCATGACAAATGGAGTGGTATAGGGATAGGGAGGATACAAAATGTCTCCTATGTCAAGTATAGGTGAGAAACCTACAAAACTAAATTTCAACATAGAAGTGAAGCAGGTTCATATATAATTAATTCCCAATTTTTATTGATTGGTATTCACAATATGGAGCCATCACTTGGTTTCCAAGTCTTGGTACTATTTTATCATACTTGGTGTTGCCTAGGGAAAATTTAAACTGAGCGTTCTTGATATGTGAACTCATTCGCTACACAACATGCTCCACTCCAATGGTTTTGGGCATCTCATAAGTTTAAATGATAGAGGGAAAGGGTAATCCAAGTTTTCTTTTAGTGGTGAATTCATGGATTGTTTTTTTTATGTGTCCTAGTGTGCTCCAAACAACTACCAATGTGATTTCCCAGTTGGCTGATAGATTGAAGTGAAAAATTGATTCCATTTGGTCAATGATTATGCTTGTCCCTCAAGAAGAGAAGAATTTTTGGGAATCTCATAAGTTTAAATGATAGAGAGAAAGTGTATTCTAAGTTTTCTTCTAGTTGTGAATTCATGGATTGGTGTTTTCTCGTGTCCTGGTTTGTTCCAAACAACTACCAATGTGCTTTCCCAGTTGGCTGACAGGTCGAAGTGAAAAATTAATTCCTTTTGGTCAGTGATTGTGCCTCTCCCTCAAGAAGATAAGAAGAGGCACTAGAGTGATGCACCCAAATAAGAGTTGAGATAGGTGTAGACGATGAAGATGTTGGATTCATATGGAGAATAAGGACAAATGATGTATGGGAGGAGTATATGGAAACTCCTTGCATGATACAGTAATAAGGATTGAACTGTGCGGTCCTTAAATTGTCTCAAATAACTCTATCTTCAAATTGGTCTTCTAAGTGTTGGTAAAACAAGGAGTTTTGATTGAATTTTCTATGATTGGGACATCATACTCACATGCCACCTAGATATGGTCATTTCAATTAGGAGTCTAGCAATCATATCAAATAATAAATGGGAGATAGATAGAGTAATCAATAGGAGAATGAATTATCATTGTATGGTTTCAGGAACAAAATTATCATTTTATGGTTTTGAATATGCATTGATGCAATAACTCAAACTCCTTCACTCTTGATCGTTGGTATTGAAATGGGATCTGTGAAAATTGATTCTTCTGATTTGGAATGGGATCCATGACAATAAATTGATTGGTTACTCTTGGTTTTGGTATTGTTCATGCTTATCATAGGAAGTGTATTAATTAAGTTTTGTAAGATTCATAATTAATTATACATAAAAAAACATAGAGCTCGATCACTCTACCAAAAGAAAACCACTGATTCAAACAAATGGCCACTCAGTTTGCATCCCAATGTCTGTAACATCCCCATCTGGTACGACTCCTATGATGTACAACTGGTAAAAGCACCCTTAATTTTTTTTTTTTTTTTGTGTGTGTAGGAAGGTAATAATGACATTATACTCAACATCGCAACATGACGATGACACAACGCATGAAACTCACGCAAAAAAAACATAACGGCCTAACATAAAAGCACATCAAGCACCTGGAAGCAATGTACAACATTCAACTAACGAAAAATAAGAATGACTACCTGCCCGTCCTACCCTGCAATGGTTAGGACCTCCAGGACACATAAGAAACGCTCAAGCCCAGGTTCCCATCGATTTTTCCCATTTAAGGTCTTAGGGCTGGAGACTGTTCTGAGGAACAAGGAGGTGTCTACATCCCACCCGACACAAGAAGACCAAGCCTACTAAGCTAAGGACAATCATCCTAACAACCCAAAATTAATTACACAAGTAACTAGAACCCTTACAGTGAGCAAAACCAATCACATTGAATGTTTACAAAACCACGTACAACATTAATTAATATTAAACAACAACCATTAATCAAGGATAAAAGGTCGTTATCTATGACTTAAATTGGCGTTAATTACAGATAAATTAACCAGTCTAAATTCCATCAGTCAACGAGTTACCCACTGAACTTAACATGAATTACGACTCAAATTTAGCGAGTCTGGGTTACCAATTAGGCGATATCTATAAATCCAACTAACCATAAACTTGAATAATGACATTAACATTCTTAAAGTGGAATGCTACCTATAGAACTTATGAACAGTTAAACCTCAACATTAGTCTAGATATAATGACTGAACTAACCACACTAGCTGTTTATTATAATTGAGGAGGAAACCGCCAGCTAATAACATTGCTGTAGCAAATCAAAAAGGTAATTACATATCTGTTACATAACAATTTATTACAGCAGTTAACCAGGCATTTAACATAATGATTAACATAATCAATTAATTGAGCAATAACATGGTAGTTTGCATGATTATTTTCATAACAAGTATTATAGCACTAACAAGGCGATTATCATGTTAATTAACATAACAATTAATATAACAGTAGTGAGGCAATTTATATGACTGTTAACATAACGAATAATAGCGCAAAAACAAGTCAATTTACATAACTGTTAACCATTTAACTCGCTGTGGCATTTAATCAATAAGTAGGAATCTGCTGACCATTCATAGTGCTGTAGCAATTGTTTTGGCATTTAGTAAGGCAATTAATATAGCATTTAACATTGCAATTAACAAGCCAATTAACT
>ML821066.1:16019-37648 GCA_009831015.1 Picea engelmannii | reverse complement strand
AAATCTCTTAAATGGTAGATACTTTTTCTAAGTTTGACTTTCCGCTTTTTCCCTTATGTTCCCCTTTTTATGTTTACCTCTTTTCCTAGTTTCCTAATTTTTTATATTTTCCCTTTTTCCCCTTTTTAATTAGAACTCAAAAAGGCAGGTGTGGAAATTAACCCTTTTTCCCTTTTCTCATTTAATTAGTATTTTAAAATTATCAAAATAATAAAACCATTAATTCCCCTTTTTTTTTAAATTTTATTCCAACAAATATATATATATTTTTAATGAATAAATTAAATTTCTTATTCCCTTTCGTGTTACAAGATTTAACGAAGGTCATAATTATTATCTATGTGGTTTTTATTTTTATTAATATTATTGTTATTTTTTTTTTATAGAGAGATAAAATTTTACCACTATCATAGTTTAGACTTAAACCTTAAATTTTCGTATAGGGTGACATTTAATTAGGGAATTTGTTTTAAAAATTTCTTATGATGTTATTCGTCATAAGACCATCTAGGTTCATTCCTCTATCATCAACAATGCGATGTGACCTTCAGGACGCACTAGGTGCTCCAAGGGTGCCACTCGCCTTAATCTGTTTCCCTTGCGCGACGTGCCCTTCAGGACGACTACGTGCTTCAAGGGTGCCACTCGCCTCTTGACTGACTTGGTAGACATCAAAAACCCTCTAGAGTCAATACTCCGCCAGGTGAACTTGTGGGATACTAAGGGCCTCTAAGGAATAAGGCCCTCGCCTTATTGTGCACCCCTTAGAATCATTGTGAGCGATTGTCACAGTCTGCCCTCACGACATCGTGGGTCCTCTCGAACTAAGTAAACGTTAACCTACAGTTCGAGCCACGACAGGAGTGCTAGTAGGATGTGGCAGGGCTGCTGTCCACACCTCTCCCTCAACATCTCTGGTAGTCGTGCGTGACCCCTTTACTCCACATGTGAGTCTGGTCGACAAACTATCGTCAGCCTGCATCATCAACAAATCATGTCAGAACATATCCATATCATATCATCTAATCAGATGCACTAATATCACAGTAAAACAATCAAACCCCAATGGTACACTCCCTGACTCGATCCAGAGTCCAAGGGGTTCCATTGATGCCTTTGCATCCTTGAGGTCCAAAATCCTGCACACTCCGTAAACTGAGTCAATAACACCTGTCTATGTCAATGCAGTAAAACAACATGTCAACAACCCATAACGCCTCATAATCAAAATCAAAAGTTTTAATAGCATAGTAATCCGGATCACTTGCGAGCAAGTGTCCTCAAAGAATAAGTTTGCTCAGTGCGCCAGAGCAGGATGTTACATACACCCCCTCTTGGTCTAAACTTCATCCCGAAGTTTCACAGTATCAATGCTGAAATAAAGTGTATCACAGTATCATATGTCTATCTATCAAACAAAAATGGAAACTGCTGGCGCATATCATATGCGTCCTCTCAGGTCGCCGAGTGTGAACTATAATTGTCCCACTGGACCTTGACTTGCTCTATCGTTCGACGCTGTAGCTGTCGAATGCGATGATACAAAATGTGGAAGAACTCAGCCTTGAGTGCCCCCTTATCCGTCACCTGCAAGGAACTCATGTCAATAACATGTGTAGGATCACTAATATAATGTCTCAAAGCAGATACATGAAAAACATCGTGCATGCGCCTCAAAGAATCAGGCAAGGCTAGTCGATGGGCCATGGGCCCCCTTCTCTCCATAATCTCGAAAGGTCCCACAAACCTAGGAGAGAGTTTCGCTCCCTTCCCAAACTTGATCGAACTTTTATGCGGTTTAACCCGCAAGAAGACTCGATCGCTGACCTCGTAATTACGGTCGACACGGTGCGCATCGACATAACTCTTTTGTCGATCCCGTGCTTCGTTAATCCTTTGTCTTATTGTTTGCATTTTCTCTTCCATTTCTTGGATCACTTCTAGTCCCACCAGGACCCTATCCTCAAGCCAATCCCAACTCAAAGGCGTCCGACATGGTCTCTCGTAAAGAAACTCGAAAGTCGACATATTAATGGTGCTCTGGTAACTGTTGTTGTAAGCAAACTCCACTAGTGGCAAGAATTATTCCCAACACTTTTGTTGGTCCATCACGTACATGCGCAACATGTCCTCCAAGGTTTGGTTCATTCGTTTGGTCTGCCCATCAGTCTCCAGGTGATACACAGTACTAAAGTTAAGTTGGGTTCCCAAGGCCTCTTGGAAACTCGTCTAGTAAACACCGATCCTCGATCGAATATAATTCTCTTAGGCACGCCATGTAGCCTCACAATCTCACTGATGAAAACTCTAGCTATGTTAGGTGCCTGATATGTCGTACGCACAGGAATAAAGTAAGCACTCTTTGTCAGAGTGTCTACTACTACGAAAAGCGAGTCATGTCTCCTTTCCGTTAGTGGCAATCCAATAATAAAATCCATCGAAATAACCTCCCATTTTGATTTCAGAATAGCGTGTGGTTGTAGTAATCCTACTGGGTGTCTATGTTCAACCTTTACCTATTGACATTCTAGACATCTGGCCACATAGTTGACTATGTCGGCCTTCATTCCCTTCCAGAAGAATAAGGGTTTAAGGTCTGCCCTCATCTTCGTGACTCCCGGGTGAGCCATGTAAACTACTCTATGAGCCTCGCTCAGGATCAACATCCTCAACTCGTCGTTCAGCGGTACGTAGATTTGATTTTTAAACCTCAATAATCCATCGCTATCAAACGAAAATCCTTCAAATCGTGGTACCATCATTGTGTTTTTTCCGATAAAACCCTTGACCTCTTTGTACCAGTCATCATTACCCTGTAAAGTTAGAATCTTTTCATGCAGATTCTTCTGAAGAGGTAGCACTGAAAAGATGCGTGGTCTCCGACTCAATGCATCCGTCAATCGGTTCACTGTTCCTTTTATGTAAGTAATCTCAAAGTCATACTCGCTAAGCAATTCCGACCAACGCCGTTGTCGCGCATTCAGGTCGCTTTGCGTAAATATGTGTTGTAGTCCACAATGGTCAGTCTTTAGTTCAAATTTTCGTCCAACAAGGTAGTGTCTCCAAACCTTCAAGGCATATATGATGGCTAACAACTCCAAGTCGTGCGTCGTGTAGTTTTCCTCATGCCTTCTCAGTTTCCCCGAGATGTAAGTGATCACTCGTCCGTCTTGCATCAAGACTCCGCCTAAGCCTTCCTTGGATGCGTCAGTGCATACCAAGAAGTCCGCGTCCATGTCAGGGACCTCTAGTATTGGTGTTGTTGTCAACAACTCCTTGAGCCTCCGAAATGCTTCCACGCATTTCTCCGTCCAAACAAACTTCTGGTTTTTCTTCTGCAATTCCGTGATCGGATTTGCTATCTTAAAAAATCCCTCGATGAACCGTCGATAGTATCCTACTAAACCCATGAAGCTACGCACTTCCGAGACATTCGTCGGCGCAGGCCATTCCATAATGGCCTCGACCTTCGCTGGATCCACATCGATACCTTCACCGGAGATGATGTGCCCTAAGTAGTGGATCTTCGATTGATAAAATGAGCATTTGGATAACTTCCCATACAATTTGTGCTCTCGTAGACACTATAGTACCAAGCGCAAGTGCTCGTCATGCTCCTCCATCGTCCAAGAGTAAATCAAAATTTCGTCAATGAATACTTGGACGAACTTGTCCAAGTACTCCTGGAACACCCCGTTCATCAAACGCATAAATACCCCTAGGGTATTTGTCAGTCCAAATGGTAAAATAGTAAACTCGTAATGTCCAAACCTCGTCTTAAAGGCGGTCTTAGGGACATCATCTTCCTTAATCTGTAACTTGTGATACCCAGATCGCAAATCGATATTTGAGAACACTGCCACACCCTTCATTTGATCAAACAGATCATCAATCCTTGGCAACGGATATTGGTTCTTGATCTTGGCCTTGTTCAATTGACAGTAGTCAATGCAGAGCCTCCACGACCCATCCTTCTTTCAAATGAAAATAACAGGTGCACCCCACGGTGACACACTTGGACGTATCAGTCCCAGGTCCAACAATTCTTTTAGTTGTATTCTTAACTCTTGTAATTCTGGGGTCGACATCCGATAAGGCATTCTCTCTATTGGTTCAGTTCCCGGTTTTAGGTCTATAGTGAACTCCAATTCCCTGTCCGGCGGTATCCCAGGTAACTCCTCCATAAATACGTCTGCAAACTCTCTCACAACCGGAAGGTGTTCTAAACCTTCTGTTAATCCCTTCTCGTTTAATGCAAGGATCGCATAAATCTTGCACCCCTTGCACATGCTCTTTTGTAGTTGTAAGGAAGAGATGAACCTCAAGGAAAATCCCTGGTTCCGTCCTACAATCACACGTCTCTGTCCCTCGTCATCGAACAAGCTCAATCGTTTCGTCTTATAGTTGAGTATTGCCTCATGCGATTCCAACCAGTCCATACCAATTACGACATCATAAGATCCTAAGATCATGACGTACAGGTTGGCACTTGTGACAAACTCTCCCAGGTTAAGGATACAGCCCGTAACCTTTCCTCCAACCTTCTATTTGGCTCCCGAAGCCATCTCTACGAAGAAAAACTCGTCCTGTTCGACTGCCTTTACCTTAATACTTTTTAGCACTGCACCAGAAATGAAACTCTTGGTAGCACCGGGATCTATCAAAATACTAAGGGTTTGGTCAGCGATGGTACCTGTCGTCTTGAGCATAGTCGACTGATTCTTTGCTTGGCGGTTATTCACTGCTGCATGAATCTAATGGGCCTTGCCCATATCTCCGATGGTAGTGGGTCCGGCTGATACATACGCTCTAGTCCTCTCCACCGGGCAGTCGCGCTAGCAGTGTGGCTCCCCACATGTCCAACACCCCTTCTTCAGCCCAGTAGTCCTGGTACCCGAAGTAAAAGATGACGACCCACCGACCTGGAATCCTGGTCTGTTCTGCTGAACAGGCCTAAACTGCTGCTGCTTTAGTTGACGCTGCTGCTGATGCTGTGGTCCCCGATAAGGTGTCCGCTGTTGAGGCGTCGATCACCAAGGTGTAGTGAAAGTGGATCCCCTCTAGAAGCCACGATATCTCGGCATATGTCTGGCTGGTGTCTGATGTTGCTGTTCTCTACATGACACCTTCCCTGCTGGTCTCGCTGGAGTCCTGGTCTGACCCCTGCTGATAAGTTCCTCCTCTTCTATGAGGGCCTTCTGGACGACATCATGCAAGGTTTGAGGCATCAAAATCCCGACCTTTGCACATATGCTATCGTTAAGGCCGAACAAAAACCTGTTGACCTTAAGTTTTTCAGTGTTAAGGTGTGGAGCATACCGGAGCAGCTCCATAAAACGGGCCTCGTACTCAATGAATTCCTCTGAAAGGTATCTCTCTTGGAACCGTTCCTCGAACAGTTCCCATGAAACGTCTTCGACGGTCATGTTCAACTGTGGTAGGAGCGTCTTCCACCATAAAATAACGCTTCCTTTCAGTTGGAAGACCGCCATGCAGACCTTCGTGTTGGAGGTATAATCGTGAAGTGCAAATCACATCACCATGTTCTCCAACCATGCCTCGGTGGCTGCGCCGTCTAGGGCACCAAAGAATTCGGGGAATTTGACCTTCTCGAGTTCACGGTGAATGCTACTAGTACCGACTAGAGTGCGCGGTGAAACCTCAACAGGTGTCGGCGCCCTGGCCTCATCTATGTCCAAACGACTGATTAGTGCCTCAGACATGTGCTGAAAAGATCTCATCATTCTGACCACATCACCAACTGCTATCTTCTCTTGTCTGACAACCTTCTCGTCTCCCTGGGGGTTAGATCCCTCAGGTGTGGATGTCACTGGAGGTGTTGCGCCTCCTCCCATAGCACCCTGTCATCTGCCTCCACGACGTCCTCTAACCATGATTACCTGCACGAATACAAGTCAACTCAATTAGTAACATTATAATCAAATCATATCAATGAAATTCGTAGCGATCCCAAGTCGCGGGTTGAATCTGCTCTGATACCACATGTAACATCCCCATCTGGTACGACTCCTATGATGTACAACCACTAAAAGCACCCTTAATTTTTTTTTTTTTTTTGGTGTGTGTGTGTGTAGGAAGGTAATAATGACATTATACTCAACATCGCAACACGACAACAACACAACGCATGGAACTCACGCAACAACAACATAACGGCCTAACATAAAAGCACATCAAGTACCTGGAAGCAATGTATGACATTCAACCGACGAAAAATAAGAATGACTACTTGCCCGTCCTGCCCTGCAATGGTTAGGACCTTCGGGACACATAAGCAACGCTCAAGCCCAGGTTCCCATCGATTTTGACCATTTAAGGTATCAGGGTTGGCGACTGTTCTAAGGAACAAGGAGGTGTCTACATCCCACCCGACACAAGCAGACCAATCCTACTAAGCTAAGGACAATCATCCTAACAACCCAAAATTAATTACACAAGTAACTAGAACCCTTACAGTGAGCAAAACCAATCACATTGAACGTTTACAAAACCATGTACAACATTAATTAATATTAAACAACAACCATTAACCAAGGCTAAAAGGTCGTTATCTATGACTTAAATTGACATTAATTACAGATCAATTAACCAGTCTAAATTCCATCAGTCAACGAGTTACCCACCAAACTTAACATGAATTACGACTCAAATTTAGTGATTCTGGGTTACCAATTAGGCGATATCTATAAATCCAACTAACCATAAACTTGAATAATGACATTAACATTCTTAAAGTGGAATGCTACCTATAGCACTTATGAACAGTTAAACCTCAACATTAGTCTAGATATAATGACTGAACTAACCACACTAGTTGTTTATTATCATTGAGGAGGAAACTGCCAGCTAATAACATTGTTGTAGCAAATCAACAAGGTAATTACATATCTGTTACATAACAATTTATTACAACAGTTAACCAGGCATTTAACATAATGATTAACATAATCAATTAATTGAGCAATAACAGGGTAGTTTGCATGACTATTTTCATAACAAGTATTATAGCACTAACAAGGCGATTATCATGTTAATTAACATAACAATTAATATAACAGTAGCGAGACAATTTATATCACGGTTAACATAATGATTAATAGCGCAAAAACAAGGCAATTTACATAACTTTTAACCATTTAACTCACTGCGACATTTAATCAATAAGTAGGAATCTGCTGACCATTCACAGTGCTATAACAATTGTTCTGGCATTTAGTAAGGCAATTAATATGACATTTAACATTGCAATTAACAAGACAATTAACTGTAGAAATGGTTCTGGTAAATTCGTGGTCATTCCAGCAAGCTCAGTCAACATTTTAAAGGAAAAAATCATGGGTAATTACAACAAGCTCTGGCAACATTCTAAAGGAAAAATCATGGGTAATTACAGCACGCTCTGACAACATTCTAAGAGAAAAAATGTGGGTATTTAAACAACAATCAAAGTCAACTTTTAAAGGCAATAATCGTGGGCATTAAACAATGGTCTCAGACAGGTTTTGAATGGCAAAAAGTGAGCATTTAAATAACGATCTCAGACATGTTTTGAATGGTAAAATCGTGAGAAATAAACAATGGTCTCAGACAGGTTTTGAATGGAAAAATGTGAGCATTTAAACAACGATCTTAGACATGTTTTGAATGGTAAAATCGTGAGAATTAAACAATGGTCTCATACATGTTTTGAATGGTAAAATCATGAGCATTAAACAATGGTCTCATACATGGTTTGAATGGTAAAATCGTGAGCATTAAACAATGGTCTCAGACATGTTTTGAATGGAAAAATTGTGAGCATTAAACAATGGTCTCAGACATGTTTTGAATGGAAAAACGTGAGCATTTAAACAATGATCTCAGACATGTTTTGAATGGTAAAATCGTGAGCATTAAACAATGGTCTCAGTCACATTTTGAATGGCAATTCATGAGCATTTAACCACAATCTCAACCATGTTTTGAATGGAAAAATCATGGGTAATTAATCAACTATCACAGTCTCATTTTAAAAGGGAAAAACATGTGCAGGGACACACCAGAAGGGAATTCATGGCTATCCGTAATTAAAATATGCAGAATGATGTGCCCAAATGCACCAGAAGGAACTCCATGTTGCCAACATCATTTAAAAGGGAAAAACGCTGGCAAAATGTAGACATGGAAATGAATTCGTTTTCCATTGCCAGGATACGAATGCTACACAAACAAGAATACAAAAAAAAACGGTTTTCATCTCTCGAACACCAATATAAAATGCATATAGGAAATCAACCGTTCTTCCCATTGCCAGAGTACCAATACAATGCAGACAGGAATACAAAAACATTTTTCATCTCCCGGACACCAATATAAAATTCAGATAGGAAATCAAACGTTCTTCCCATTACTAGAGTACCAATACAATGCAGACAGGAATACAAAAACGTTTTTCATCTCCTGGACACCAATATAAAATGCAGATAGGAAATCAAATGTTCTTCCCATTGCCAGAGTACCAATACAATGCATACATGAATAGAAAAACGTTTTTTTATCTCCCGGACACCAATATAAAATGCAGATAAGAAATCAATTCGTTTTTTTTTTCATTGCCAGAATACCCAAAAATTTGCAGACCAAAAATCAATTCGTGCTTCCAATGCTATAACCCCCATACAACGCATACAACAGTAAGAGAACGCAAGGATCCGATGGGAAAGGTCATGGAATGATTTCCGGGGTTTCTATCAGTCAAGGCATAGAGAAAACCAACTAGGACACAAGATAATTCACACGCAGAGGTCGTTGCCAGGTGGAAGAATCAACAATCAGCCTGGGACAAACATCAAGGGTATCCAGTTATCAGGTTCATCCTTCACTCATTATCCTCACACAAAAAAACAGGACGTTGAGATCCATAGGTCTTTTAACGATAAGGCGACGACTGTAGATCAGGCCCCTGGCCGACTGCTCAGGCGAGGACTGGTGAGCTAGGGATGAAGGCTAAACAACCACGAAGGTCACAATCAACACAGCAAGGTGGTCAAGACATGCGGGAAAACGAAGGCCATGGGAGTCAACAACCATCGATCTAGGCTAAGGAAAGTTTCAGTCACCAATTTTTAAAAAACATCATTTTACTTTTCCATTAAATAAGAAGATCCAAGCATAAGTCCTAATACATTCTACCATACAAAAATGAAGAGAGTGTATCATTTCCTGATCGTCCACTCCGAATGATGTCCCGCACGCTCCGTGCAACTCCCGCTCGCCGACCGTCGAGACTTCACCTGTACCTCCCAGACAATGCTAGGGGTACTCTTCTTCCCCCTTAGCCCCCCGAGCCGCAAAGGGGCCACACACTCACTATCCAGAGATTTCGACTAGCAACCAGCTCGCCTCGCAAGGTCAAGCTACCACTCCTCACCGAGCTGGGTATCCCAACTCCCACAAGTTAAGTCAGTCAAGTAGATATTTCTGCAGCGTAACGTTACGCAAACAGAAGAAGATCCTTCATTCTTCTCCTTCCTTCATTATATAGAGTTTCGAGCTTCCTTTCTTTCCTAAAATCTCATTTCATTAAAGTTTTAAAAATAAATTCCTTAAAATTCCTCTCCGTACAAGTGTCCCCCATCCCCTACATTCCTCCATAATTTAATTTCTTTAATTAATTAATTATCTTTATTTCCCTCACCCACCTAGACTTACTCCTAGAATCACTCCTAGGTGTCCCCAAATTCTCTTACACGTTTTAATGGCTTTCCCTATTATTAAATTGCTAGTTCATTTTAAATTAGAAAGCTCTTAAATGGTAGATACTTTTTCTAAGTTTGACTTTCCGCTTTTTCCCTTATGTTCCCCTTTTTATGTTTACCTCTTTTCCTAGTTTCCTAATTTTTTAGATTTTCCCTCTTTTCCATTTTTAATTAGAACTCAAAAAGGAAGGTGTGGAAATTAACCCTTTTTCCCTTTTCTCATTTAATTAGTATTTTAAAATTATCAAAATAATAAAACCATTAATTCCCCTTTTTCTTTTAAATTTTTATTCCAATAGTTTTTTTTTTTTAATGAATAAATTAAATTTCTTATTCCCTTCGTGTTACAAGATTTAACGAAGGTCATAATTATTATTTATGTGGTTTTTATTTTTATTATTATTATTGTTATTTTTTTATAGAGAGATAAAATTTTACCACTAGCATAGTTTAGACTAGGGCGACATTTAATTAGGGAATTTGTTTTAAAAATTTCTTAACACGTTATTCGTCGTAAGGCCATCTAGGTTCATTCCTCTATCATCAACAAAGTGATGTGCCCTTCAGGACGCACTAGGTGCTCCAAGGGTGCCACTCGCCTTAATCTGTTTCCCTTACACGACGTGCCCTTCAGGACAACTACGTGCTCCAAGGGTGCCACTCGCCTCTTGATTAACTTGGTAGACATCAATAACCCATGGAGTCAATACTCCGCTAGGTGAACTTGTGGGAGACTAAGGGCCTATAACGAATAAGCCCACTGTCTTATTGCGCGCCCCTTAGAATCATCGTGAGCGACTGTCGTAGTCTTCCCGCATGACATTGTGGGTCCTCTCGAACTACGTAAAAATTAACCTACAGTTCGAGCCACGACGGGAGTGTTAGTAGGTTGTGGCAGGGCTGTTGTCCACACCTCTCCCTCAACATCTCTGGTAGTCATGCGTGACCCCTTTACTCCACATGTGAGTCTGGTCGGCAAGCTATCGTCAGCCTGCATCATCAACAAATCATGTCAGAACATATCCATATCATATCATCTAATCATATGCACTAATATCACAGTAAAACAATCAAACCCCAATGGTACACTCCCTGACTCGATCCAGAGTCCAAGGGGTTCCATCGATGCCTCTGCATACTTGAGGTCCAAAATCCTGTGCACTCAGTAAACCGAGTCAATAGCACCTGTCTATGTCAATGCAGTAAAACAACATGTCATCAACCCATAATGCCTCATAATCAAAATCAAAAGTTTTAATAGCATAGTAATCCTCAAAGAATAAGTTTGCTCAGTGTGCCAGAGCGGGATGTTACAATGTCTCTGATTTCAACCACTGGTAGCTTCATCATCATCACTTGCCACTGAATCCAAACTTTTACTGCTCAATAGGCAATGGATTCGATGTTTCTTATTCATGTTTACGTAATTGGTTCAAACACTGGCAAGGATTTTTGCAAGCACAATCATCAATGAAATTTCCCTCGCTTGTGTTTCACCTCCTCATCCTTTTCTTTGTGAAGGTTCCCTCCATCTTCATTTATAAGGTGTCTTGCTACACTAAGAAAAAGGTTTCCCTTTGCAACAACAAAAAAAATGAGAAAAGGTAAAATTCTAATGGTTGTGTTAAGTCTCTATGAAATTTGGTAAACATCAATAAAGAACAAAGGAGATTGAAAAAATCAAAGGTAAAATCCTTCTCTGTGATTTTTGTCATGACAATATAGGCCTTCAATTTCTTCTAGGCCTTGGAGGATGTTCCAGTCATGTTCATCCTTGTTTTCCCATGGCCATGAACTGAATCAGACACATATGTGCCTTAGTAAAGAGAGTTGTTTTATATGATATTTAGTAATGAATATATTTGAATCCTTTCACTTGCAATACTTTTGGAGTTGTATCCCAAACCTTCATGGGGGACTTTCCTCATTTTGCTTGACATTATTATTGTCATTGTATTCTATGCAACTGATTATTATTATTATTTTTTTAAGTAAAAAATATAGTACCTGCTATATTAAGTTAACAGAGAAACATTGACAAAATACACAGAGATATAGTCGTCCTGAGCCACCAAAAATGCTGCCGTTTTACCAGAAACAAGCATAGTTTGGAGTGAAATGAGTCTAGGAAGATAAGCTAAAAACTGTTTTTCCCTCTGTCCTGCCCGAAGGAAACCAGGACAGATGGCCATAGTTCAAGTTTACATTTAGCAATAGCATGATGAAACATAAAACAAACTAGCATAGGAGAACTCAAATACCTAGTGACTTGTCACCATTGCCTTTCTTCCACATGGATCTAGCTGGGATGGCGAACGGCTGCGCGCACATTTCACATTTCCTCTTTGCTGGAGCATTAGAGTACGTGTCAAGGAGCAAGTCCAAACGTTGTCCCATGAGGAGGGATTTGTTCTCCTAGTCTGCCATGTGGCCTCGAAGTTCGAACACTAGAGCCAGATGTTTTTCACGGAGGAGTGGACCATGCAAATCATTATTTCCTGCCTCATCGAAGGTTTCATTCCCCACTTCCACATTCATCCCTGCTATGGCCTCGATCACGTTCAGTCCTGCTCTGGCCGCGTCCACATTCATCCCTGCTCTGGTCTTGTCCACATTCCTTTTTGCGCAGGCATTGTCCCGAGCCTCGTCCTCGCTCGTTGCCTTCTCAACATGGCTGGTGGGGCTGTAGTCACCCGTCCACGGTATCTCTTCAAAAAAACATATTGGGAATTTGTCTGCCGGCTCTCCCTTCAGACCGCTACCAACCTGTATTTCAGGCACCATGGCTTGGGGTTCCAGGGTGGTCGCTAAATCCTCCAGGTACGGCGTTTCTTCAACATAACAGGTTGGAAACTCGTGCGCAACACCTCCCTTCAGACAACTTCTAGGCTCAATTGCCATGGTGTGCTTGCTGCGTTTTGTCCCAGGCTCAACGATAATGGCATGGGGTGCCAATTGGTCGGCTCGTGCTCTCTGCTGGAGGATGGAAGTCGCCATTGAAAGAGTGCGCTCCAGGTTCTTCCTTCTTTGCCTCTGCTCTTTGTGGGTGTACCAGGCCGAGCCTTGACGAGGCCTGCCTTGCTTACTTGTCATTGCTGATGAGGGGTGGATAGAAATACAGAGAGAATGAACCAAAACGAGAATGAACCAGAACTGCACCAGAGCTCCCAACCGACGGGGAGGTCCAAAACGAGAGTGAACCAGCTCTGTCCAGGCTCTCCATCTTTCAAATTTCCAAATGATGGCATCGCATGGCTTCCTATTAACCCTGTCATATTGAATGCTAGCTGTGCGAGTGCGTTCGCGTGAGGGAGAAGTCCCTCCTCCGTATAGCCGCTGTAATGGCCGGCTACCATCGTAAATGCGGAAGGGATGGGGAGTGACCTATAAAATTTAAGCTGTGGCTTGATGTTGAGCCATGTGGCAAGGCATCACCGTGTGTCACCCCATCCGGGGCTGAGGAGTCTCTGTTCGCAAGGTCTCTGCATCGCCTTGAGAGATCTGTATCGTCAGAGAGAGGGGCTTGCCAATGTATGAGTTTGGACTTGGTATCAACTCCAGTATTCGCCAGGTGATCCGCAACTTTGTTTGCTTCTCATTTCACATGAGAAGGGATTAAGGTGAGATTGGGGTGGATGAGATCTCCAAAATCCTCCAAAAGGCCTGAGAGTCTCCAGCTGGGGGAGATTCGCCTAGGGTGTTCGCCATGTAGGATTTTTGGAGATGAGTTGGATGATAATTTGGGAATCTCCCTCAATGATGACCTGATGGTAATGGTTTTGAATGGTAGCTTGGAGGCCTCTGACAAGGCTTATGAGCTCCGCAACATTGTTTGTATTCTCACCCAAAAATCCAGCCATCAGGTGAATGATCCCACCAGTGTGGTTTCGAAGGACTGTTCCGAAACCTGCTAGTCTAGGGTTTCCCTTGGAGGCCCCATCGAAGTTTAGGTTGATGAAGCTTGATGGGGGTGGGGTCCATATCGTGGAGCTATTGGCTCGTCTGCCTTTAGTCTTCACCTGAGTTTGCACACGAATTTGCATGTCCCAGCTTCTAAGAATGCTGTTCTCCTTGGGAACGCATTGCACGTCTTTATGGTGCCAAGGTTTACTATGGATTGTTTCTCAGATTAGCTTCTTAACCCTCTCCCACGTAATGGTGGGAGGGGAGGCTTTTGAGTGGAAGATTCACTTATTTCTCTCTTTCCAAATTGCCCATAAGGTGAAACCCTGGAGCATCTACCAGATGCATTGGAGAATTAGATTATGGAAGGATATCGTCTCCCAATTAGCGAGTGTGTCCCTGATGCTGCCTCGGTTTCGGTTGGATCATTTCATGGCTTGGGCCCCCCAATCCCATATCTGTTGACTGTAGTGGAAATTGTTGAAGAGATGTTCCATGGTTTCCTCTCTTTGTTGACATAGGGTGCATCTGGAGGGACCTATAAATCCTTTCTTTAAAAGATTATCCCATGTGAGGATACGGTTTTGAGCTGTGAGCCAAAGAAAAATGGATACTTTGGGCCAAAGAAAGATTTGCCAGACTTTGCTCCAGATTGTTTCAGGGTTTTGGTTGTGGTAGTTTCCCTGTAGGTAGTATGCTTATTTAACTGAGAATATACCTATTATAGAGTGGCCCCATCGAAGGATATTCGGTCCCTCTTTGATTGGAATTTTCCAATGCAGTGAAAAATCTTGCCAAGGTAGAAGGTCGATATCATTCGTGAGCTGTAATTCTGTTCGCCCTATTTTCCACTGTCTCCAGGGTTGGCTTCTGTGAGTTGGAATCCAGAGGTCTTTAACTGTCTTGAAGATATTCAGATGTAGTTTTTGTTTGAGAGGATTGAGGCTTTCCAAGTCACTGAGAGGGGGTAGATGTTGCCATGAGTCCTTCCAGAAGAGTGCGCTTTCCCCGTTTCTCACTTCCCAAAAAGCATGCTTCTGGATCAGGGGGCGATTTAGCCAGGTAGTGTTCCATATATTGGATCCCTATATATGTTCATTGAATCTAATTAATTGGTCAGGCTGTGTGTTTGAGGCATACTTTTGTTTCCATTTTTGTGCCCAGAGTTCTTTTGGATGTTGCAGCCATCTCCACCACATTTTGGCTCCCATGACCTAGTTAAGCTTTCCCAGATCCCGAATTCCCAGCCCTCCAAAATTTTTGGGTTTACAAAGTTTATCCCATCCAACTAAAGCCAACTTTTTATTGTTTTGGTGTCCCTGCCACAGGAAATTCCGTTGGAAGCTCCTTATTGCCCGAATAACTGAAATGGGTGCTGTCATAGCAGTAAAGAGGTAGGTGGGCAGAGCTTGCAGGACTGATTTGAGAAGGACCAGTCTGGTAGCAATATTCAAAGGTCTAAAGGTCCAGTTATTCAGCCTGTTGGTGATAGACAGGAGCAGGCTGTCCCATGAGATGGATCGCGCTGGCTCTCCAGTGAGGGGTATGCCTAGGTAGATGGAAGGAAGGGAGATTTTAGAGATGCCTAGAAGTCTTGAAAGATGATTCTGAATCGAGGCTGGCGTGTTGAAAAAGTAAAGTTTGGATTTGTCCAGGTTTAGAAGCATGCCCGAGACTTCCGTGAAGTCAGAGAGAATAGAGTTGAGCTTTGTGGCCTCTCTGACAGTAGGGGTGTTCATAAGTAGGGTGTTGTCTATAAACTAGCTGTGCGAGGGCACCAGATGGAGGTTATGAAGGGGTATCCCTTTGAGGGATCCTTCAAGAACTGCTGCTTTGAGATAGCGACCTAGTCCTTCTGCCATAAGCACAAAGAGGAAGGGGGAGAGAGGATTGCCTTGTCTGATTCCCCTGGTGGGATGGAAGGGATGGGAGGGTGTCCCATTGACTAGAATGGAAAAGAAAGCAGAGGAGGTGAGCTTGAGAACCCAGTTGACCCAGAGTTTATCGAAGCCAAAGGACTCCAACACCGAGCGCAAGTATTTCCAGCTTAATCTATCGAAATCTTTTGAGAGATCGAGTTTAATAAGCATACCTGGTGTTTTGCTCGCTTTCAACGAGTGGATCACCTCATTGGCCAGAATGACACTATCGATGATTTGTCACCCTTCTACATAGCCAACTTGCTCTTTGGAAATAATGAAAGGTAGGAGCGGCTTGAGGCGAGTAGCAATAACCTTTGTGATTATTTTATATATGAAATTGCAGAGGGTGATTGGTCTGAACTGCTTTGGGTGTGTGACACGCTCCTCCTTAGGGATTAAAGTGATGAATGTTGCATTGAGTGCAGAGTGTACTTTTCCAAAGGTTCTTGATTCTTCTACCGCTAGCTAGACGTCTTCCTTGATCATGTCCCAGAAGTGATGGAAAAAATCTGTGGTGAAGCCATCCGGACATGGTGCTTTCTCTGGGGGCATTTCCTTTACTGCTGTGTCCACTTCTGTCTGAGTGATTGGCCTTAGCAGTGCTCTGTTCTGCTTAGGGGTAATCAACATGGGTATGTGCTTGGTTATTTTCTAGATTGATTCTTCCCTTTTCATATTGGTCTCTGTGAGGATATCTTTATAATAGGAGTTGAGTTCCTCCGTGATTTGGTCATGATCTCTTATGGGGATGCCTTGAGTGTCCTCCAATTGGGTGATTCGATTGATGTATCTTTGATGTTTCATCTCTCAGTGAAAGAATTTTGTGTTTCGCTCCCCTTCTTTAAGCCATTGAACCCTGGATTTTTTCCTCCAAAGGATTTCTTCTTATTCTATGCAAACCTCCATTTCTTCTTGTAGCTGCTCCTCTTCCTTCACTAGGTTTGGAGTTCTTCTTCCTGAGATGAAGGTTCGTTGTAGGTCTTCGAGTTGGCACTTGATCTCCTTTTTCCTTTGGAAGATGTTTCCAAAAGTGGATTTGTTCTAGCTCTTCAATTATTGCTTGAGGTGCTGCTGGAATTTATACATGTGAGTACCATGATCTATTTTCGCCTGGGCCCACCAGGTGTGAGCCAGCTAGTGGAAGTTTGGGTGGGAGAGCCAGAACTTTTCAAAGCGGAAGGGTTTGGGTCTGGGGGTGATACTCGGGTCCAGGCAGAAGGCAATAGGCCAATGGTCCGACCCTGATTTTGGCATTATGTTTGCTTCCATTTCCTGATCGCTCTCAAGAAGGGCTTCAGTCATGAGAAAGTGATCTAATCTGTAGGCTACATGATGGTGTCCTGTTCTTCTATTGGACCATGTAAAGATTCCATTTGAGGTTTCCATGTCAACCATGTTTAGTTTCTCTATTAGGGTTTTGAACTTACCACTGTCCTGCTCCAGCCATTTTGTTCCTCCAGTTTTCTCTTCCAGCGTCAGGATCATATTGAAGTCGCCGCCTATGATCCAGTGTGGCGTAAGTAAAAGAGTTTTAACATGCTGAAGAGTTTGCATGAAGCTCTCCTTTTCTTGGGCTGTCTGCGGACTGTAGACATTTGTGATGGCTCCTTCCTTAGTGGATCCTGTGACTGTGAAGTAAGCTGTTAGAGTGCCGGCCGTGGAGAAAGGATGTTGCAGAGAGAATGTGTGTGGATTCCAGAGAATGGATAGTCCTCCGGAGGCTCCCATTGAATCTTGGTAAAAGAAATCACAGCCTCTCCAGCTGCGTTGGAAGATATTTTCAGCTTCCTGGCCTGCACACTTAGTTTCTTGCAGAAGAAGGATATCCGGGTTTTCAGCTTTAATACACTCTCGGAGGATCCTCTGCTTGGATCTACCATTGAGCCCTCTGATATTCCAAGTAATTGTCTTCATCATGAGGAAGGTGGAGGGGGGTGGAGGTATCCCTCTGATAACCTCTGTATCTGGCATGAGTTGATCATCAGGTGCCCTGCCTCTTTAATAAGCTGATGGGCTGTTTTGCATCCCCTTCTCTTGTTTTCCTTGGTTATTCTCTTGGGTTTTGATCCTGGATCTACCGTAATACCCAGTCTAGATGTAGATCCTGCTGAGGAGTTGGTGAACACTTTATGAACTTTACGGAGCTAATCTACTGAGATATGTTGTAGGTATTTTTGATTGAGGGCTTCCTTTAGCTTTTCCAGGTCTATGTCTGCCAGATCCATTTCATCCATGAGCATGGTGGTGTCTCCGTCTGTGCCTGTTTGTGTTGCATGGGTTGTTTCTTTTGATTGGGTTGTATTTGGCACTTCGATGTTTTTGCCCTTCGCCTGCGTTGTTGCTTGATGGGGGTTCTGTATTTCCTCCTCTTCTGGAAGCTGATTCAAAACATCATAGGAGTTTTTAGTTGGGATCTTTGGGATCGTGCTCTGGTTCCATTTCCTTGATAGGTTCTTCCGTCTGCCTGTGACATTGGCGAAGCCATCCTTTTGCTTTCTTTCGTTGATCTTGGTGGCTGTAGAATTCAGAGGGCAGTCTCTGAATAAATGGCCGTGCTCGTGGCACTTTCTGCAATGAAAGGGTATGTGTTCGTAATCGATGGTCTGGTTCCAGTCGTCGTCCTAGTATTCTAGCATGATATATCTTGGTAGGGCCTTTGATATGTCCATATAGATACATATGCGGGCATATGAGGTGTACTTCCTCATCTTTGTAGCCTCCGAAGCTTTGATGTATCATCCCACGGTGTTTCCAATGCCCATGAGTATTTCTTCCAGCCAGGATTCCTGGGTAATGAGTACAGACGAATCCATACTAGTGCTCTTGTAAAGTCCTCCTTCTCCGGGCTGAATCTGTCTGTCCAAAATCTCAGAAACAGTCCCGTTGAATTATAGAAGTACGGTCCATTGTCAAAGATTCTGTCCTTGTCTTCGAGGTTGTACAAGATTATTGTGAAAAATCCCTTGGAGCTAAGTTGGACTTCATAATCGCCTTTGGGGTTCCACCAGTCCCTGATCCAGCATGTGAGATCTCGTTCGGTCGGCCAAAGGCCCAAAAATTTGCCGATCAATGCATGATCCATCATAAACTGAGTGTGCTCCCCTACCTGAGTTGATTTGATGTGATAGTGTGGGGGTTTGTCCATTTACGGTATAGACTTGCCTGGTTCCCATCCCTTGGAAGCTTGTGGATGAGACGTGCTGGGTTCTAGCTCCATTTCTTTTCCGAGTCCTTGTTCTTGGGTGAAGAGTTGATCCCGCAGGTGCGCCGGTGGCTCTAAGGCAGGTCGCTTAGCATGGATGTCATTTCTGTTATTGGCGGTGATGTCACTGTATGAGGGGGGTTTCCCCCCCTCTCTCGAGCTCATTTTGGGTGTGCAGGGATCTCGTGAGGTGTTCGCCTTTAGAGTTTGGATTTTAGCGGCAGAGCTCTGGTGTCAGGGTACACATCAAAAGATTCGCTGTTGCAGAGAACTAGGGTTTTATTTTACAACTTATTATTACAAAAGGAAGTGAATTCACATTCATAGGCATCATTTTTATTTTATTTTATACAAGTGTTAAATAATCGCAGGTTGTCATCTTTGTTGGTTGATGTTTTCTATCTTGATTGTCTTTATGGAAATGCTTTTATTGAGTGAATTTAGTTTAAGGGTTTCTTGGTGTGTAGTACATAGGAATCCTCTTAAGCAATGTTATCAAATTTATTCCACCCGGGGGAAGGTCCAAGGCTAGAGCTTGAAGTAAAGTGTGACGAGGTTGTGGAGACTACATCAATGGATTTAGGGTAGAAATCATGTTTGCAATCACCAGTGCCAATGTAGAAGCCACAACACTGTATAATAGGGTCCTAATAATAGTATTAGCATGAAGCATAAAGTTTTCAAAACTTGTGCTTTTTCTTAAGGACTTTGCCACATACAATCTAGAAGAGATAAAATATGTAGAGAATTCTTGAAACATTTTCTTTGCCAATGTAATAAACATCAATAGATTTTAGTATTGGATGAAGAAAATTTATGATTCAACTTAAGATTGTCTTTGAAGGTTATTCACAATGCCCATGTTATGTGGTTTGTAGTTTAAGGGAGGCATTACCAAATTTTAATAAAATGTTACAATTTCAAGAATCTCTTCTTGAGATCAATAAAGTGGTTTGAGTTGTACTCATTAGCAATAGGGTGGTATCCAATCTACGAGCATTATGCTTTGGGATTGAACATGGAAAAAAAATCTTGTTGAACAAGTTTTTATTAGAGTAAAGTCTAGAAATGGAAAGGATAACACTTTTTTCTTGTTGATTCCTTTTTCTTTGGCACTGGTTCATAGTTTCATAGGACCAAACACTAAAGGAGGTGATGTTTATAAAATCTATACAATAGATTGTAGATTAGTATGAAATATTTGGGATGAAATCTAATTGTGCATCTTATAGTGAGTATAGTTTTCATAGTCATTGAACTATCAAGGAAAAGAGTTCTTTTAGGTCACAAGTGTTGGCAATTTGGTTTTCATTAATGCCAACCTTGATAAATAACTGAAGTATCATTGATTGATTGGTTTGAGAAGCATTGTCAATATTGGAAATATTTTTATGAAGGTGACTTGAATGTCAAGCATTGTCAATATTGGACATAATGTTATGAAGGTTGGACATAATGTTATGAAGGTGAATTGAATTTCAATCTTTGCCAATATTGGACATAATGTCATGAAGGTGACTTGAATGTCAAGCATTGTCAATATGAGACATAATGTTATGAAGGTGACTTGAATATCAGTAGAAAGATAATATTGACTAATATATTGTATGAGATTTATACACTCATCCTATATTTTATAAGTTTGAGATTGTGTCATTAACATCCATGCACAAAACAAGAAACTGTCTAGGTAAAAAGGGTAAATGGATAATCCAATATGGATCCATACAAATCACAAATAAAGAATTTAATAAGACATGGTTCATTAAAAGTGATTCGGAAAATCTCAATTGAAGAAGAATCCAGAGATGAGATAGAATGTTAATGGTGGATGTTTGGTGAGGAAGCATTGAAACCATTGAGTCACAAGTCGAGTTGATTCAAACAACAACAAGGTTGACTATCTGGAAGTTGATCGACTGCAAGACGATTCGAAGACAAGTAGACTAACTATAAGCCTGCAGATTGATGGAAGTTGGAGAAGACAAGTCGATCAATTTCAAGACGATTTGAAGACAAGTTGACCAACTGAAGGTCAAATTTGAAGGGAAATTGAGTCGGGAAATACAAGTTGGCTAAAGCAAGTTGAGACAACCAAAGTTGAATTTCTCAATTCGTTTTTCTTCCAAGTCAAGTCAGTCCAATAAAGAAGTAACCTAAAGGTCGAAGTCGAAGAAAACTTAAATACAAGTCAGCTTGGGGTTGAAGCAAGATGGGTTGACTAGAATTGAAATGCTCAAGTCGAAATTTCTCCTAGTTGAGTCGACCAAAAAGATGTTTGTCGAACGAATGAGGAAGCAAATACGAAAAAGGGTGATACCAAGTCAAATATTTAGTGACTAGTAGCTGAGAGGGAACTGATTTAAATATAACCATCGAGTAAAATATTTATAAGTTGAGTTTAAATAATCACCAACAAAGGATATATGTGGAGGTTGATTTAGACATTCACAAAAAGGTTATATGTACTGAAGTCGATCTGGCATACGATGATGAAAGGAAAATATGGGAAAGTTTCCTTCAAATAAACGTCTGTATCGGCCACCTCGCATGCTTTCTGGGGAAATTTCTTAGGTGTCAGCTAATTGGGAATGTTTTGCAAAAAACCCATGTCGTAGAATTTTAAAATTCGTTTTCATCACTCTAGAATCTTCATACGAAAAATCGTTGTCTAAATTGGTGTACGAAATCAATTAATAAAAGTTATCATTTGTGTTAATTAAATGAAGGGGTGCAATATTTCATTCCAAAAGGACATGTTGTTGCAAAGTGACACCCTTTGGAGGAATATATAAGTAAATGACTATGAAGGGAATAAGGAGTCTTGGTGGATATATATATATA
>ML821066.1:0-12217 GCA_009831015.1 Picea engelmannii | reverse complement strand
GATAAAATTTTACACTAGCATGATTTAGACCTAGACCTTAATTTTCATGATGGGCGACATTTTATTAGGGAAAAAGTTTTTAAAAATTCTTATCACATTGTTCATCCTAAGGCCGTCTAGGTTCATTCATTTATCAAAACAACGCGACGTGCCCTTCAGGATGCACTAGGTGTTCCAAGGGTGCCACTCGCCTCATCTGTTCCCTTGCACGATGTGCCCTTCAGAACGCACTACGTGCTCCAAGGGTGCCACTCGCCTCTTTCCATTTTTCTTGCGCGACGTGCCCTTCATGATGCACCACGTGCTCCAAGGGTGTCACTCGCCTCTTGAATGACTCGGTAGACATCAAAAACCCCTGGAGTCAATACTCCACCAGGTGAACTTGTGGGAGACTAAGGGCCTCTAAGGAATAAGGCCCATGCCTTATTGTGTGCCCCTTGGAATCATCGTGAGCGACTGTTGCAGTCTGCCCTCATGGCATCGTGGGTCCTCTCGAACTAGGTAAACATTAAACTACAGTTCGAGCCACGACGAGAGTGCTAATAGGCTGTGGCAGGGCTGCTGTCCACACCTCTCCCTCAACATCTCTGGTAGTCGTGCGTGACCCCTTTACTCCACATGTGAGTCTGGTCGGCAAGATATCGTCAACCTGCATCATCGACAAATCATGTCATAACATATCCATATCATATCATCTAATCAGATGCACTAATATCACAGTAAAACAATCAAACCCCAATGGTACACTCCCTAACTCGATCCAGAGTCCAAGGGGTTCCATCGATGCCTCTGCATCCTCGAGGTCCAAAATCCTGCACACTCAGTAAAACCGAGTCAATAGAACCTGTCTATGTCGAGGCGGTAAAACAACATGTCATCACCCCATAACACCTCATAATCAAAATCAAAAGTTTTAATAGCATAATAATCCGGATCACTTGCGAGCATGTGTCCTCAAAGAATAAGTTCGCTTAGTGCGTCAGAGCAGAATGTTACAATCTTGTAACAAAGATATCACGTCCAAGGTGTTGATTTAGTTTTTTTTTTTTTTCTATATATGAAATAATAGTTGCGATTCTTTATTCTGATGATGCATTTTTTAATATTTTGACAATTTATAAAGGAGGTGGGGTTTGTAGGTGCAATTTTTATGTATATATATAATATATATTTGAAATGGGCATGTAGTATTTTTGAATTGGGTTAGGAATTCTCCTTCTTATTAACTTTATAAAGAAATATATCAATGAATAAGGTGGCGTTGAATATAGATTTTAGTGGTTGTAACATGTACTTTATCATAGTAAAATATATTACTTTTTATTATTTGTCTATGTTATTTATTTATTTTTCTATGTCTCTAAAGGTGGTCTTAAGGGGATGGTTCTTAAAACAAATATCCTAGTTTATCAAGGGATTTTTGCACACAACCATATATCAAACGACCACATGTTAGTGTAACTTAATAGGCCACAATACACTATCCAAAAAAAACATTCTACTTTCCTTTTACAACATATCTACCTTGTATTCTCTTTGGCTTTCCCTTCCCCTGATTCGGGGGTATGATAGTATCTTTAGCTTAAGAGGTTTGTCGTTCAAGTATTGTTCATAAACATGACCTCTTAATTCAAACACACTTACGTCCATTAATATTCAAATGGGAGCTTCTGGAATCAACCAAGGACGTGATTAACATAATAACGCCCCATGAGATGATAACAAAAGTGAGAGATCTGAGAAGATTTGGTGAAATATGACATACCACAAGTTGGAATATTTTCCATAATTTCCCATCTGAGAGGTGCATTATATATTCTCTATAAATATTCACATTATTCGTCTTCGCAAATCCTACGTGAAGCAACACAAGAGTTGGAACATTTATTCGTGAATTTCATAACAATATACATGGATGTGGTGGAGAGAATGTAGGAGTCTAGGAAGAGGATGAACATAAATGTGAGCAAGAGAATGAGAATGAGTTGTACCAGATAGAATTGGGGATTTGAAGATGTGTTTCCCAGATCACACAAAGAAAGAATTGAGAATGACGAAGAATTTTTCAAATGGGAAGTGCTGGCGAAGTTGCCAACCTGTCATAGGTTGAGGTCATATTAATATACAATACACATCAAGGTGTTATATGTGTTGCACCATCTATCACTGTGTATAATTTTACATGGTATCAGAGTGGGTCTGGGCCCCACTCTCTCACGGGAGGGCCCAGGTGCCCAAGAATATGGAGGGTACGAGAGTAATGTTAGAGAGGTTTCTTTCTATCTCGGTGTAAGAGGGAATGTATTATATGCGTGGAGAAAAAAGGCACTGATAAAGGATGCAAGATAGGATCCTACCCAAAGAATCGTGGAGCAAGAAGAAATGCTAGAAAGGATCATTGCAAGAAAAGGTCAAGCATGATCGCTACCAGAAAGCATGGATCAATACGTGCTTGCTGCAAGACAAGGAATCCACCACGAATAAACCACAGAGGATCCACAAAGGAAATGTGAGAAGCCACATTAATTTAAGAGGAGTTTTGGGAGATGACGAATAAGACTCGATGACGAAACAATTTTAGCGAGAGACTCGATGAAGAAACAAGTTTAGCAAGGGAGTTGAAGCCAAGAAAATGCTAACAAAGCCTTTCCATTTGATCTTCCATTTGGTAGACCTATTCATGCTAATTGTATATACAAAATGATTTAGAGTAAGTTCAATACACCATGTGAAGACCTATGAGTGAAGATATTGAATAAAAATAATTGAGGTAAATTATATGCGATGGATGAATATTCATGTTCAAAATAATTTATGTTGATTAACAATTGTTTTTTTGGAGAATGTACAACTGGAAGTGGAAAGTTAAATATTTGAGAATGGAGAGAAAGAAAGGAGAAAACCGGTGAAAGATAAGGAAGAATCGCATGGAGCGATAAAGGAACAGAAAAGGTATATGGTTTGATATGTTAATCTTAGTCTTATAATTATCTGATAATTATTTCAATCTAAATATATCTGCAGTAAGATAGAAAGAAGTGTCAAGAAGAAGTGAGCAATGAAGACATGAGCTCGTGATAAGTCATGAAGAAGCATATTCTATCCAGGCCAACAGAGTCGATAGATGAAGAAAGGTATCTCCAAAAGAGTTTCCATGGAGAGAATAGTCTACAAGACGGAAGATAGAGGCTCCAAGGAAAAGAAGCCGCAAGATGTAGGTAAAAGCCTCTTCATAGTTGAAGAGCCTCTTCTATTATTGAAAAGAAAGTATGGCTGACGCTGAGCCATTTTGTGGAAATGTTCCAACATTTAGTGTATTACCGAGGGTACAAAAGGTGAAAGAACGTGCAGAAGCCACAAGAAACAAAGAAGTGAGAGAAGCCACGAAAAAGTAAGAAGCATAGACAAAAGTTGAGAAGCCACCAAGAAGTGAGAAGACACAAAGATGTGAACAATGGAGAAGTCGTGAAGATGTGAAGAGAAGTGATCTGATAAAGAAAAAGGAGAGCGAAGAAGGAAGATACACAGATAGGCGTAGAGACTGAATGCAACACAAATTTTGGTATGGAATCACCAACAATTATAAGAATCCACTATGAAGCAGTGGAGATAAGGTATTGGAATATCATTGCAAGGAAATAAGTGAAACGAAGAAAAAATCCACAGAGAGATGACTACCAAAACATGAAATGTTGTAATGAGGGGGTGCATGATTGGTTGTACCTAACACCCCAGAAGTTTGTGGTCTAAAGTTGTAAGTTGTAAGCCTTTCCATAGGCAAGATGTATTCCCCATATATTTAGTAAGCCTTGATTGAGTCAAGCCTACATAGATTAGTATGTGATCATGTAGCGTGTATTCACATAGAGCGGAAGACACATCAAGTTGTGGAATGAGCCACTAGTATATGTACGAGGGTGGGAGGCGTACTCGTATCTAAGCTTGATGGTGAATCAGAGAATTTCAATCTTCAATTAACAAGGGGAATGTGAGATAGAGAAATCTAAGAGATGGTTAGGACCAAGTTATGTTTAAGAGGGAGTGTTAAGTTATGTTTAAGGGTTACTCTAATGTAAACCATCAAAGATGAGAAGAAATATTAGTCCAAGAGAAACTAGTGATAGTGATAGTTTTAGTTAATGTTATTACCGGATGTAATTAAGAGGGAGTGTCAAGTAAAATAAGATAATTACATCCTTAACCAATTGACCTATGGATACAGGAGTTGGTAAGTTATACTAACCTCCATAACTTATTTGTAACTATAATCTATAACTATAAGTTCATATTAATATACAATACACATCAAGGTGTTATGTGTGTTCCACCATTTCTCTTTACATATACTTTTACAAGGACCATTATCATCATGCAAACACTAGAGGATAATCATAAAAAGATGGACGTCGACTACAGATGAGTGGATGTTCTGAAGCTCAAATTCATGGAAAGGCAAGCCTTCACATTCATTACCAATCTTATGAAGGTGGTAGATGAAGATAATGAGAAGTTCTCGAGGGATCTTAGGAATCCTATTGACAAGTGAGAATATGACAACCCAAAAACACGTTCCGCATTTCCAATTTCAACTCCCAAAGTGGCAGTGGCTCATAAGGTGTTTGCAAGTAATTGTTTTTAGCATTTTGATCCCTACATTAACCATTATTTGAATCTTTATGAGAGCTATGTCGACTCACATGAGGTATTGCAAGGTGAACTTGTAATTTTTTATTATGTATTGTATAATTGTGATACTTTGAGGTTAGTTGGGAGATAGGTCTCACACTTTCTTATTTTCTTCATTTTGGTTCAAATCTCCAATCTTTAATCATATTTCAGTTCCTTGTGATAATGTTAGAAGGGGTAGAGTCCTTAGGAGTGAGACTCCCTTCACATGTGTGTTTCCTGCAATTGCGGGCTATTGGCACTAGCCTAGAAATTATAATGTTAGCCGAGTGGATTTAAACTTAGACCTCCCCCAAATAATCTCTACTAGTTACCAATTTCTCTAGATTTAAAAAAAAACAATGATTTAAAGTTTAAATTTAAACTTTCCATGGCCGAATTCTCAGCTCTGTATGCATTACTTTTCTTTGCAAACTCTCGTGGGATCACATGGTTGAAAGTGTTAGGAGACTCATAAGTTGTTATCAATTGGGATAATGAGAAATCAAAAGTGGAAATCATTTGCCTCCAATCTTTGATGGCTCAAACTAGCCACCTCATTCAAGATTTTGACTAAGTACCCATTAGTCACATTTATCATGATATGAAAGAAAATCAGCTCTCAAAAGAAGCTTTGGAATGCTATGCATATTCCTTTTCTATTGAAGAATTCCAATATGTGCAGAGTATGAAATTTCAGTTTTAGTAATAGTGTCTGGTCATTCTTGACACGCTGTTTATTTATGTATTTAGTCATAGTGTTAAGAAATTATTTTTTGGTACAGTAAGATCCTTGCTGAAACATCTTTTGATGTTTTTAGCGTCGTCCTAGTCTAAGGCTCAATAAGCCAATTTTTGAGGATTCCAATGACGATTACATGTATATTTTTTTTTCTGAAATATAAAGTTTGTTTTCAAGGGAAAAGAAAAATTAAACTTGCCATGGAAACTTAGATGAATGAGTATATAAGAATACATGTTTTAGATGTGAAGTTTAAAAAATAAATTAATAATTAAAAATGTGTGGTTTTATTATATATAAATTAAAATTAAAAGAGAATGTTGAAAATATTTAATATCACATTTAATTAAGATATCAGTTATCGTGTTGAGCACTATGCTTTACATTTTATTTTTTTATTTACATTTTATTAATAATATAATTTTAGAAAAAAAAACCATATATATATATATATATATGAGATTTAAGAAGTTTACATAGTCTAGAAAGTCGACGTGGTGGTCACGATACATTCTCCATTTAGGAGAATGAAAAGGGCCTTATCCATGAGAATCATGGCACACAAATTAATGCATGGTTATTGTTTTACCTAGTGTGATGATTTATACATTATTTCAATGCCCCGACATGATGATGAAGACAATAGTTGGGGTAGAGGTTTACTTAAGGATGGATCCATTTTCTAATGGGAGTTTTTTCTTCGAAAAATATATTTTGGGGAAACTTTTAAGCACTTCTCTTATTTAAAAAATGGTACTTAGTGTAAAGCGAGTTGTATAGATTATTGTATGTAAACTTTGAAATAATATTGGGTGAGGTCCACATACGTAAAGGAAGATACGTAGGGAAATTTTAAGGATGAAATTTGATTTAAAATGCTGAAACTTTGGCAAATATTACTAGTTCTTTATATGCAAAGTATAAAATGTTTGGCAATATTTTTGTAAAAATTTCAAATTTCTAAAGATTTTATATAGTTTCTATAAAACTTGGGCTATTTTAAAGATAAAATAATTTTATTCTATAGAATTTGAGTGAATCAATTTTAGAAAAAATGGAAATTGGTGAATCATTTTTTTGGAAAAAGCAGGGAAAATTAGCCCATGGACGATATATATCCCCTAAATTTTTCCTTGGTAAATAGTGAAGGGACTTCAGCCTAAGATCTCTTTATTATTGTTCAATGCTCATAATGTTATGATCTTCAATCCTTAAAATTGAATCACTAACAAGATATTCAAAAATTCTCAATGCTTTATTTATCAAAACTCTTAAGGGATGACAATGCCTTTTAATGATCCTTTTATGGAAGGAATACACTCTTGTTCACTTGCCTCTTGAGGTTGGGTGACCTCTCAACGAGTTAAGCTTCAAATTGTACAATATTCTTCCATGCATGCCCATGAGGGGAACTCCATCTTGATTTATAGTTATTTATGAAGCCCTAATCATAAACACCTTCTAACTACATAGTGGACCTTCTTTAATGAGGATAATTTGTTCCATGCTAACTAATTAGTGGACCTTGTTACACCCCAGATTCTCTGTGGTGTACTTTACATTTTTTCACGAGATGTGACCACTCTAATGTGCCCAAAGTGTGATTATTTCTTTGTATGTGGCCATGATGGGATGACTTGATGCACAAGTGTTGGTTAATGGTTACCTAAATCCCCTCAAGTGGATGGTCATGGCATGTCCTTTTAGTCCACATTCTGAGGGTGCTTGGTTTTATTGCTCCAACTGACTACCACTTGGAGATGGTAACTCCCTCTAAAGTCTAGCATTTATGTCCTGGGAAGATATGCAGGCATTTTGAGGTGGATCTACTAGGATATATGATTTATAGGGCGCTAACTATTCACGTATTCTTTTGTTATGTAAAAGGTGATTGTTCTTTGTAAAGGTTGGGACACCCATGGTTTAACACACCTTACCCACATGGACCCTCTCTTTCTTATGTATGTACCACATTTTGGCCATAAGAGATGACTTTGCACTTGATCATCTAGTGTTACATTTCTCAAGGCAATTTCATGTCTTTTTAGGCACATCAAGATTTTGAGGCATTAGTCACACTCTTTGAGGCATACACATGATATTTTCATCCACATGGACCTCCTCTAGACTTGCCATGTTTCATATGCCAAAGCACCCCCCTCCTTTGGTATTTTCTTCACTAAAGGAGGGTCGACCTCTCTTGGGGCACTTTATGATAGTCGTGGGGTTTATTTTGAGCCACTTGGATGATGTGGAGGTCACTTAAGTGACTTTTCACTTGATGATAATGAAATGGCACTCATTCCTTAATATGCAGAGGGGATTTTAATCATCCTTTGATTACCTATGGAGAAAATTGAAGAAGCCATCCACTTAGAGAGATTATTTTTGGCTTGGGTTGAGGTCGTCCCTACTCTTTGAGGTGGATTTTCGAGATAGAATGGCCAAGGAATATTCTTTTCCATGTATTGAGATCCCCAAAGCCATTTTTAATTGGAATGTTGTACCTTGGAGCCAAATTGGCCCTCTTAGAAGATTGACATCGTTCTTATTGTTGGGGGTTTTATGACCCATTTTTTCACTTGGATGGTCACTCCCATGCTTCATAGAGGTGCCTTGACCTTAGGTATGGACATGGTCATGCTTTCAAGATATATTTCAAAGATATATGGACATTATTTGAGCATTCTTTGAGAACATTTTTTAGAGGCCATCCCTTTTAATGAGGGTTTCTAGCATGTAAAACATCATTTAATTGTAATTTGACTTAGTATCCACATTATGTGGATGACAAGTCACTTTTATTTTATTTATTAGGCTTATCTTAGGGAATAAAGAATAGGAAGTCCAGTTCCGAGCCTCAACTATACTAAATAAATGCACTTCTCTCATTCCAAATTGTTGAGAATTTTTGGAGATCATTGAATTCATTAATAAAATATCCTTACTTGGTGTTTCTTGGTGTCAATTCTTGGAGCCCTTTCTTTCTTGGTTATTCTTCTTGGTATTTTTAAAGCCTGTTGTGAATGTTCAAGATTCTACTAAAACTAGCAAGATAAATCCATCAAGATGAGTTATCAACTACTTGGAGGGAGGATGTCTAGGGTTTGTATCTCTTCCTTCTTCACTACAAAAATTTGGTAAGTGCTTATCTCTTGTCTTGATTAGTTCTATACTCGTTGGAAAGGGTTTTAAGTATTCTTTTCAAGTCTTTTGTTGATCTTGTTGATGAAGGTTATTCCTTTGGGGAAACCCTTCTTGTAGGGCATTGGTTTTCATGGTGTGTCTTGATTAGAAAATAGACTACTAGCCTTGTGGCCCTAGTGTCACTGTTGGGCTCCAAATATGTCATATTTTCTCCCATGTAAAACCTCCATTAATAATCTATATTCCCGCACTCTTGATACATTCTATATCCATTATCCCGTCACTTACCACTAATTACATCGATTCTACCTTGTGGTTAATTATTGTTGTTTTCTTGTCTTTTTTTAAGTGATTAAAGATGTTTTTAACATGATTTTATCGATGATGGTTTAATCCTATGTTTTAATGTCCAAGAAACATGTTCCTATATTGTTTAGGTTCCAGTAAATGCACTGTCCATGTTCCGGTACCTGTATTGTTCCTGTTCCGGTACCCAATACTGCGCTCATCTTGTACTCCAAGTCATCCGGTACCAGAAGGTTCTACAGTCAACCGATACCTGCACATTCGTATGATACCCATTCTCCATGTCATCTGGTGCCCACACTCCATGTCATACAATACTCATCTCGTCCGGTACCAATACTGCGCTCATCCGGTACCAGAAGGTTCTATAGTCAACCAGTACCTGCACATTCATCTGATACCCACACTCCATGTCATCCATTACCCACACTCCATGTCATCCAATAATCAGATCGTCTAGTATCAATTTTTCACTCGTCTGGTACCAATGTTGTGCTCATCCGGTACCAGCATCAACAATCGTCTGATACCAGATATAGTTCGAAATTTTGGAAAGATTCTAGAGGAAAATCGAGGACATGAGTTTTGTCCAGAGCGACGTTTACATGTGGAAATGTGTGGAAGAATTCACCCATATCACACATGTGGACCTCCATCTCAGGGGGAATGATTCTGTAAAAATTAGCAAAAATATCAAACTGCCAACTTGCACCTCGATTTCTGTGCAAATGGAATCATATATAGAAATTCTACGAAATGGGTTTTGTCTAGAATATGGAAAATTGAGTAAATTGAGGGAACGTTTTCAAAATTCGAATTAGTTTGGAAGATATGGGTGGATCCCTAACTCGAATTTGCCCAAATTACCTTAAAACCTAGATTTTTGGGATTTATGCCTAAAAATGTAAAATTTGAAATTTGAGCATTGGGATTTGGTCCCATCCACTCCTCAATGATTCTTCATGTATAAATGGGCCATGATAAAGAGCCATTAGTTTCATGAAGATTTTGTAAATGAGAGATTTATTTTTGTGAGAAAGCTTTAAGGAGTTGTTAGCCATGTAAAAATAGAGTTTTTTATCTCAATGAAGAATTGATTGTTGTTGCCACATTGAGCATCCTTCTAGATTGACATGATTCCTTCTTAGCAACACTGACCTCCTGGGAAGGTCCCCTCAATGAGGGTAAGTGTTGCCATACTGTATTTATTTTGTAAATTAGTATTGTGTTGTTTGTCTACATGCAATTCAATTTTGGTTTTGATTATTGATTGGATTCAATTTAGATGCATTTCAATTATGTCATTTACATTAGTTTTGGTAATTAAAACTCATATTTAATTTTACCCTTCATTTGTGTGCACCAATCCCGTAGATATATGTTATTTGCATTAATTGTTCCCAATACTTTGTTTTGTGCAATCCATTCTCATTTTATTTCAATTCATTTCCAAACCTTCTTCCTGTATATGCATCTTGTCTTTTCTTTAGAAATCGATTGGAATAATACTCCTCAAGATCACATTTATATGATCAACTTTCATATTCATTACCACCCATTTTCATTAACAAACACATACCTTTTGCAGCTGCTATACTCATCTAGATTCAGTTCATACACAAAGATCAATTGTAGAAGGTATTGTTCGCCCTCCAACTCTTCATATTCCACTGCAATTCTTTCCACAAACACTATGCCACACCCAAGAATTCTTTCCACACATTCACCCTTTGTTTCAAATCTAATCCATTCTGTCATATGCATATACCCATCATGCATTAGATCTATTCCATTACATAATCATATCTCCATTCCATCTCATTTCCGTTTTGCTATTTTTTATTGCTTCAGAGATTGATTAATTCATTAAGACCTTATCATATACACAATCTTTTGAATGCAGAAAATAAACAAGTATCACTCTTTATTCATTATTTTCTACCTAAAACTTAGTTAGATTCAAAAGGTATTATTCTTTGTATGCAAGTCTTTCAGAGAAAAAAATTAGTAAGCTTGTATTCTCATTCATTTATTCTAAATTCCCATTGTATTAAATATCCATTACTCTTGCGCATTTGATTCACTCATTATTTCTTTATGATTGGTGTATACATTTAAAAGGGTGGTTTTGAGTCTAAGTGAATCTTAGGTGTTGATTGAGTTTGGTGATTTTGAGTTTCCCGCACTTAGTTTTTATTTCCCGTACCTTTGGATTCCTTGCACTTTAATTTCACATAGCTTCAATCACCAATGGATAGATTAGAGGTCTAACTCGTGATATATGGCCTTCCTGCATTGGAATTATTCCCAAGGTGTTAGTTTATTTCCTATCATTTGAATTCATTTCCGTTTGCTTGTTTCTTTTATTGCATTTAAGTGTGGATCCACTGTAGGAAATAATCATTGAAGGACAAAAAAATTAAGTAAGCTACTCATGATTAATCACACGAACATCACCCTGAGTGCATGAAATACTATGATCTAAGCCTTTATAGCACTAAGTTATTCCTACGTCCCAGTGATGAATCCTTAATGTTAATTTCTTGCAGTGTGGGTTTGAAGATTGTTTTGTCGACTTTAGATTAGGTTAGCCTATGCTCCGATCCTGCATTTCCTACGCCTCAAAGCTTACGAGCCCCAATTGATAATTAAATGTGAGAATTAATAGTGCATATATTTAGCACAACAGTCACCCTAATCCATAAATATGGATAACTAATTAACAAAGTTACCAACTTAATGAGAACCCTCCAGAGTTCTCATTTTTTTAGAGGTCACATTTAGTAGCTAGGTTTATGCTTGTTTCAAAATAATGGCACTACCGGTAGCACCCCTTTTTTTCAGAGTAAAAATTACATAAATTTGCAACCGTTATCTATAAAGTTGCAAACAAAAACCTTGAAAAAAATGGTGTTGCCAAGATCACCTCTTTTTTTTCGAGGTTAAAATTACAACTTGGTTGAAATCATGATCTTGACAACCAATATAGTTCCAAAAAAACCTTAAAATAGACCTTTGAAACTAAAAGTGGTGCTAGCAATAACACCCCATTTTCTTTGGGGTTAACATTACAACTTGTTTGAAGTTGTGACCTTTATAACTGGTATCGTTGGCAACTAAAACCACGACATCGACCTCTAAATCGAAAGATAATGTTACATGTAGCACATTTTTTTTATTTTCGGGCTTAAAGTTGAAGTGTTTTAAAGACAAATATAGAGAGAAAAACCCGCAAACAAATAGAAAAATATGTTTTTTTGAAAAAATAAAAACAATAAAAATTGACATTTTAATTGAAAAACATAATTGTATTTAAAAAAGCAGGGAACATTACTAAAAGCAACTCAAATTTTAATA
>ML821065.1:117216-141805 GCA_009831015.1 Picea engelmannii | reverse complement strand
ACTGTTCAATATGTAAATCTTCTATTACCACAAGACTTAAAATATTCCTAATTGAAGTCATTTTAACAACAGGAGAAAATATTTCATCAAAATCTATACATTACTTTTGTGCAAACACCTTTACAACAAGTTTAGCCTTGTACTGCTTTTTTCCTCCATATTCTTCCTTCAACTTGTAAATCCATTTATTATGTAATGCTTTTTTTCTTGCAGGCAACTGAACCAAATCCCAATTCTGGTTATTTACCAGGGAATCCATTTCCTCTTTCATTCCTTGCTCCCACTTCTTTTTGGTGTCTACATGCATTGCCTCTTCATAACATTCTGGTTCACCAGAATTAGTCAACAATAAATAATACAATGAAGGAGAGTATCGTTCAGGGGGTCTACTTAACCTAGTAGATCTTCTAACAACACTTGCAGGAGTTTTAGGTACTTGTTTCTCCTTTTGTTTGTACATTTTGATTTTTTGGTTCCTTTGGAATATCTTTTTCAGTGATCTCATCAAGCACTGTGTATTCTGGTTTTTATTTTTCTTGTATATTTCCCTGCAACTGATCTTTGTGCATGACCTTGTCATTGAATATGACATCTCTACTCCTAATAATTTTATGATTTTCATAATCCCATAAGCGATAACCAAAATCATTAACATCGTATCCAATAAAGGTACACTTCTTGGATTTTACCTCAAGCTTTGTTCTATTTTCTTTATCGATATGGACAAATGCTTCACAATTGAAAGTCTTCAAAAAAGAATAGTTTACCTTTTTACCTTTCTATGCCTCCTCTGGAATTCCACCATCCAAAGACCTTGAAGGTCCTTTATTTATTAATTAAACAGCACCATCTACCCATAACTGTAAGGGAAGACCAGCATGCAATCTCATACTCCTTGCACGCTCCATGATTGTCTTGTTCATCCTTTCTGACACACCATTTTCTTGTGGTGTTCCTGGAATTGTCTTCTCTCTACGAATCCCATGGTATGAACAGTAATCATCAAACTCCTTGCTGAAATATTCACCTCCATTGTATGATCTGAGACACTTCAACATTTTTCATGTCTCATTCTCAACCAAAGCTTTCCATTTCTTAAAAGTATCAAAAACATCATATTTTTGTCGAATGCAATAAACCCAAGTTTTTCTAGTTGCGTCATCAATAAAAGTAACATAATAATGAGAGCCACCAAGAGATTATACCTGAGTTGGTCCCCATACATCTGTATGCACAAGCTCTAACCTTTCACTCTTCTTTTATTTTCCGACTTTGAGAAATATGACTCTCTTATGTTTTCCATAAACACAATGCTCACAGAAATCCAAATCAATTTGTTTAAGATATGGAAACAAATTTATTTTGTGAAGTATCTGCATCCCCTTCTCACTCATGTGTCCAAGCCTATGATGCCACAGTGATGTATCTTCTCATGTAGAAGATAAAGAGATAGAAGAGTCAGTATTACCAGTACATAAATACAATGTACCTACCTTCTGTCCTTTTGTTATCACCAATGATCCTTTGGTGACCTTCCACATCTTATCTGTAAATATGGATATGCAACCTTCACTTTCCAACTGCCCTACTGAAATTATATTTTTCCTTAGATCTGGAACATGTCTTACCTCTTTCAACAACCATTGGTTTCCATTCATTTTCTTTACTTTTACCTTTCCCATTCCAACAATTTTTCATGGTGCATTATCACCCAAATGAACCTGTCCAAAATCACCTTGAACATAATCTAGAAAATGTTTCCTATGGGGTGTAGCATGAAATGAAGCCCCTGAATCTACTACCCAAGACTCAGAAATATTATCTATAGAGAGAATCAAATCATCTTGTAACACATCACCTGTTACATTTGTTTCATGTTTTGTCTCTTGTTGTCCATCTATTTGTTTCTTTGGAGCTCTATAGTCTTTCTTCAGATGTCCTTTCTTCCTACAATTCCAACACTCTATCTTTTCAAATATGAATTTGGATATGCCCTTCCTAGAATTCTCATGATTCCCTGAGACCTTTCCTCTATCCTTTTGTCTTCCCTTCTTCTCCATGTTTAACGCATTACCTGATGTCTCACCTGTGTTTTTCCGTCACATTTCCTCACTAAGGATAACACCAACAACATCATCAAGTTTTAAAGTATTTGAACCAGAGACAGAGTTACTTACAACCATGACCAAGTCGTTCCATCTTTTTGGCAATGAGCACAATATTAGAAAAGCCCTGACCTCATCATCAAAATCCACTTTTACAAAACTTAGTTGATTAGTAATCGTATTAAATTCATTTAAATTATCTACAACAGGCCCACCTTCTGAAATCTTCATATTAAATAATATCTTCATTAGAAATACCTTATTGGATGTTAAGGGTTTTTTATACAGTTTAGCCAATGCATCCATTGGCTCCTTCATTGTCTTTTCTTTCGAAATGTTGAAAGCCACCGACGTTTCTAGGCTCAACTATATTGTTCCTAGTGCCTTTCTGTCAAGAACCTCCCATTCTTCATCCTTCATGGTCGTCGGCTTCTTTGTTATTCCACCTAATGGTAGGAATAGATCCTTCTGATATAAATAATCTTCCATAACTAGTAGTTTTGGCCATTAAATTTATCGACCCTAAACTTTCCATCTTCCACCATTGCTCCCACTCGAACCAGGAACCCTCTTTTCTTGTGAGTTACCTTTCGCTCTGATACCAATTGTTAGAAAAATAGGATCGCGGAGTAATAAAATAAAACAAATGCAGAAATAAAACACAGAAGATACCCAATACAATAGAGACACAGATATACGTGGTTCACCCAGTGTGGGCTACGTCCACCAGAGAAATTGTCAGGTCCTTCCTTTATTGTTATCCAGCAAATGAAGGGATATAACCTACAACACACTCATTGTAGCTTCCTCTTCTTTCTCTCACAGTCTCCTCACTCAAAATATAATATTAGCCATGATACATAGCTGCAATACATTTCCCTCATAAAAGAGGGTTTCCTTCTAGGGAAAAAAACCATAACATAACTTTTATCGTCAGATATGTGACCTTATAATGAATGATCTAGATTTACTATGAAATTACAATAAACATTTACAAGGCAAATTTTCCTTCGGGGGCTTCGCCCCCGAACCCCCAGACCCCCCAGCTGGGGCAACAACCCTATCAGACCCCGCAGAGGGGTAACCCCCCTTTCACTCCCCCGCATATAGGAGTGTACATTATTTAGAGGTATAAACATAGTTGAAAACAAAGACCTCTGAATCATGAAGATAGTCAGGCTCCACAATCAACAATCTCCCACTTGAAGACTGATCTCAACAACTCTACCGTTGTTGTATCTGCTGGACTATGATCCTTCTTAGACCTGGAAAATTTATCATCTTCATCTTCATGCTTGAATACCAACTAAAATTAAGTAGGAACTCAGTTTCTCCCTGGTTACTCCCTTAGTTAACATGTCCATGGGATTCTGGCTAGTGTGTATCTTTTCCAACTTCAAATGTCCATCTTCCAATATGGATCGTATGAAATATTACTTGAGTTGTATATACTTACTCTTTGAATGGAAGGCCAAGTTCTTTGCAAGATGAATGGCACTCTCACTGTCACAGTACAACCTGCTATTATCTTTCTTCTTTCTCAATTCCTCCATAAACCTCTGTAACCAAATCATTTATTTACTAGCCTCTGTAGCAGCAACATACTCTACTTCTTTTGTTGAAAGTGCAACAATTTTTTGCAGTTTCGAAATCCAAATTTTTGTTATTCCATCTACAGTAAAAACATACCCTGTGTTGCTCCTCCTACTATCTTTATCACCTGTCATATCTGAATCAATGTATCCATGTAGAACAGTGTCTGAACCTTCAAAACATAATGCATGAGTAGCAGTACCTCTCAAATACCTGAGAATCCACTTTGCTACCTCCCAATGTTCTTTACCTGGATTGTTCATATACCTTCTCACAACTCCCATTGCATGTGCAATATCTGGTCTTGTGCAAACCATCGCATACATCAAGCTACCAACTGCTGATGAATATGGGACCCTAGACATGTATTCTATCTCCTCCTGTGTCTTGGGACACATTTCCTTAGTTAATTTGAAATGGTTGACCAAAGGTGTACTAACCGGTTTTGCATTCTTCATTCTAAACCTATCCAACACCTTCTCTATGTGCTCACCCTGAGACATGTCACATTTTTTGCCTCGATTTTCATGTCCATTATTGGGCGGGTTTTCGGCACATGATTTTTTATGATGGTTTTCTATTTCCGATTAAAGAATTAGGGTTGCTGACTAATCCAGGTCATTGGGTTAGGGTTTTGGATGTCGTTGGATCCTATATGTATATTGTATTGTAAACAATGTAACACAACGAATGAATATAGAATATGTTAGTTTTCCCGGTTTGGGTTTCCAGGGGAAAAATCTTTGTGTAATGTTTGTATTTTCCATTGTATATTTTATGTTCTTTTACTGAAAATCCGTTTGCAGTAAATATTGTACAAGGTTAAAATCTACAGAGAGAACCCTCGTGTGACACATGTAAAGAAGTCAAGTCAATAACATGTGACAAATCTAAAATATAATGTTGCAAAATAGATACATGAAATACATTGTACATATGCCTCAAAGAATCAGGAAAGGCTGGTCGGTAAGCCATGGGTCCTTTCTTTTCAACAACTTCGAAAGGTCCCACAAACTTAGGAGAGAGTTTAGAACCCTTTTCAAATTTGATCAAACTCTAATGCAGTTTTACCCGGAAGAAAAATCCGTTGCCAACATCATAGTTGCAGTCAATGCGATGTGCATCAGCATAGCTCTTATGTCGATCTTGTGATTCTTTAATTCTTTTTCTTATTGTTCACATCTGCTCTTCCATTTCTTAGATCACTTACGGTCCCACCAGGACCCTATCCTTTATTATATCCCAACTCAGAGGTGTCTGACATGGTCGTCTGTAAAGAAAATCAAACGGTTCCATCTTAATCATACTCTGATAATTGTTGTTGTACGTTAATTCTACCAATGGTAAGAATTCTTCCCAACATTTATGTTGATCCATTACATACATACGCGGCATATGACTAGTTCTTTCAGTTTGACCATCTGTCTCGAGGTGATATGTTGTGCTAAAATTCAATTGTGTTCCCAAAGCCTCTTAGAAACTAGTCCAAAATATTCCAGTAAACATCGATCCTCAATCAGCTATGATCTTTCTTAGTACTCTGTGCAACCTCATAGTATCGCTAACAAAAAATCTAGCTATGTCTCGCACCTGATACATTGTATGGACTGGAATAAAGTGTGCATTCTTCGTCAGACTGTTAATGACCACAAAAATAGAATTGTGCCTCCTTGTCGTCAGTGGCAATCCAACAATAAATTCCATCGAAATGACTTCCCATTTCAATTCAGGAATCGCATGTGGCTATAATAATCCCGTTGGATGTCTATGTTCATATTTCACTTGTTGACATTTTAGACATCTTGCCACGTAATTTACTATATCCGATTTCATTCCTTTCCAGAAGAATAAAGGTTTAAGGTATGCCTTCATCTTCATGACTCCATGATGAGTCATCTATACTACTTGATGAGATTCTCTCAAAATAAAACTTCTTAATTCCTCGTTAGGTGATACATAAATTTTGTTGTTATACCTCAACAATACGTCGTTGTCAAAATAATAAACTTCATACCTAGGTACCATCATGGTATCTTGTTCAGTACTATCCTTAACTTCCTTGTACCATTCATCGTTTGTCTTTAAAGATAGAATCATTTCTCGAAGATTCGTCTTAAGAGGAATTACCGAGAATATGTGTGGTCTCTGACTCAATGCGTTTGCTACTTTGTTCAACGTTCTTTTAATGTAAGTAATCTCGAAATCATATTCGCTAAGTATTTCTAAACAATGCCATTGTTGTGCGTTTAGGTCACTATGAGTAAAAATATGTTGCAATCCACAGTGATCTGTCCTTAATTTGAATTTTCATCAAATCAAATAATGTCTCCAAACTCATAAGGCATATACAATTGTTAATAACTCCAAGTCATGCATTGTGTAGTTCTCTTCATGCCTTCTTAATTTTCTTGAAATGTAAGTGATCACTCGACCATATTGCATTAGTACTCCACCTAACCCTTCCTTGGATGCATCCGTGCATACCAAGAATTCTTTGTCCATGTTGGTAACCTTCAGTATGAGCATTGTCATTAACAATTCCTTAAGCTTTTGAAATGATTCTGCCCATTTCTCTATCCATACAAATTTCTTGTTTTTCTTCTGAAATTCCGTATTTGGATTTGTTATATTTGAAAAACATTTGACGAAGCATCGATAATAACCTGTTAACCCCATAAATCTATGTACTTCTTGTACGTTCTTCGGTGTTTGTCATTCCATAATAGACTCAACCTTCATTGGATCCACGGCGATACCTTCTCCATATATCATATGTCCCAAATAATGAATCTTCGACTGGTAAAACAAACATTTCGATAGTTTCTCGTACAACTTGTTTTATCTTAGACACTATAAACAAATATCAAGTGTTCATCATGCTCTTCTTTCATCCAATAATAAATCAATATATTTTCTATGAACACTTGAACAAACTTGTCCAAGTATTCACGAAATACCTCATTCATCAAACTCATGAATACGACTGGGAAATTTGTCATTCCAAATGGTAAAACAGTAAACTCACAGTGTCTGAATCTCATATTAATTGTGTTCTTAGGGATATCTTTCTCCTTAATCCATAACTGATGATATCTCGATCCCAAGTCAATCTTTGAAAACACTGTTTCTCCCATAATCTAATCAAATAAGTCATCTATTCTTGGCAACAGATATTTATTCTTGATTGTGGCTTTGTTCAATTGACGGTACTCACTGCAAAGCCTCCATGATCCATCCTTCTTTCTAACAAAAATCACTGGTGCACCCCATGGCAACAAGCTTGGACATATAAGTCCCAAGTCTAACAAATCCTTCAATTGCATTTTCAACTCCTTCCATTCCGGTGTCGACATCTGGTATGGAGTTCTTGCAATAGGTTAAGTTCCAGGTTTCAGATCTATGGTAAGCTCTAATTCTCTTTCTAGCGGAAAACCTGGTAATTCCTTAGGAAATACATCGGCAAACTCTGATACTACAAGAAGATTTTCTAATCCTTTTGTATCCCTCGTTTCATTAAGAGCTAAGATGGCGTATAACTTACACCCTTTGCGCATACTTTTATGTAATTGTAAGGAAGAAATAAATCTTAGTGAAACCCCCTAGTTTCTTCCCACAATCACTCAACTCTGTCCCAAATCATCTGTCAAACTTAATCGTTTTATCTTGCAGTTAAGTATCACATCATACAATTCTAACCAGTCCATACCAATCACTATTCCATAACATCCTAAGATCGTGACATAAAGATTTGCCTTCGTTAAAAAATCACCCAAGTAAATTCTACAATCCATAACCTTTCCTTCAACTTTATGTTTGGCTCCCGATGCCATTTCTACGTATTTGAACTCGTCCTGATCGACTTGTTAGAAAAACATGATCACAGAGCAATAAAATAAAAACAAATGCAAAAATAAAACACAGAAGATACACAATACAATAGATACATAGATATATGTGGTTCACCTAGTGTGGGCTACGTCCACTAGAGAAATTGTCGGGTCCTTCCTTTATTATTATCTTGAGAGAGGATATTGTGAAAGAAAGAAGAGGAAGTTACAGTGGGTGTGTTGTAGGTTGTTTCCCTTCATTTGCTCGATAATAAAAAAGGAAGGACCTAGCAATTTCTCTGGTGAATGTAGCCCACACTAGGTGAACCACATATATCTGTGTATCTTATGTGTTTTATTTTCGCATTTGTTTTATTTTATTGCTCTTCAATTTTGTTTTTCTAACAAATAGTTTCAGAGCGAAAGGTAACTCACAGGAAAAGAGGGTTCCTGGTTCGAGTGGGAGAAATGGTGGAAGATGGAAAGTTTAGGGTTGAGAAATTTAACAGCCAAAACTACCAGTTATGGAAGATGCAGATGGAAGATTATTTATATCAGAAGGATATGTTCCTACCATTGGGTGGAATAGCAAAGAAGCTGATGTCCATGAATAGCAAAGAATGGGAGGTTCTTAACAGAAAGGCACTATAAATGATATGGTTGAGCCTGGCAGCATTGGTGGATTTCAATATTTCAAAAGAAAAGACAATGAAAGAGTCGATGGACACATTGGCTAAACTGTATGAAAAAACCTCGGCATCCAATAAGGTATTTCTAATGAAGAGATTATATAATATGAAGATGTCAGAAGGTGGATTTGTTGTAGATCATTTAAATGAATTTAATAAGGTTACTAATCAGCTAAGTTCTATAAAAGTGGACTTTGATGATGAGGTCAGAGCTCTTCTAATCTTGTGCTCATTGCCAGAAAGTCGGAACAGCTTGGTCATGGTTTTAAGTAACTCCATCTCTGGTTCAAACACTTTAAAATTTGATGATTTTGTTGATGTTATCCTTAGCAAGGAAATGCGACGGAAAAGCATTGGTGAGACATCAAGTAATGTGTTAAACATGGAGAACAGTGGAAGATAAAAGGATAGAGGAAAGGGCTCAGGGAACCGCGGGAATTCTAGGAAGAGCATATCCAAATACAGACTAGGAAAAATAGAGTGTTGGAATTGTGGAAAGAAAGGACATTTGAAGAAAGATTGCAAAGCTCCAAAGAAACAAAGAGATGGACAACAGGAGAAAAATTAGGAAGCAAATGTAACAGGTGATGTGTTACAAGATTCTTTGATTCTTTCTATAGATAATATTTATGAGTCTTTGGTAGTAGATTCAAGGCTTCATTTCATGCCACGCCCCATAGGAAACATTTTCTAGATTATGTTCAAGGTTAGTTTGGACAGGTTCATTTGGGTGATGATGCACCAAGCAAAATTGTTGGAATGGGAAATATACAAATAAAGAAAAGGAATGGAAACTAATGGTTGTTGAAAGAGGTAATACATGTTCCAGATCTAAGGAAAAATATAATTTCAACATGTCAGTGGGAAAGTGAAGGTTGTATATCCATATTTACAGATAAGGTGTGGAAGGTCACCAAAGGATCATTGGTGATAGAAAAAGGAGAGAAGGTAAGTACATTGTATTTAAGCACCGATAATATTGACTCTTCTATCTCTTTAGCTTCTATAGGAGTGGATACTTCTCATAATCATATTTCTCAAGAGAGTCATATTTCTTAGAATCGAAAAAGAAAAGAAGAGTGAAAGGTTGGAGCTTGTGCATACAGATGTATGGGGACCAACTCATGTATCATCTCTTGGTGACTCTCGTTATTGTGTTACTTTTATTGATGATGCAACTAGAAAAACTTGGGTTTATTGCATTCGACAAAAATCTAATGTTTTTTATGCTTTTAAGAAATGGAAATCTTTGGTTGGGAATGAGACAGGAAAAAGGTTGAGGTGTCTCGGATCAGACAATGGAGGTGAATATTGATGTAAGGCATTTAATGATTACCATTCATACCATGGGATTAGTATAGAGAATAAAGTCCCAGGAACACCACAAGAAAATGGTGTGTCAGAAAGGATGAATGGGACAATCATGGAGCATGCAAGGAGTATGAGATTGCATGCAGGGTTTCCCTTACAGTTTTGGGAAAATGTTGTAGATATTGTTATTTATTTGATAAATAGAGGAACTTCAAGATATTTGGATGGTGGAATTCCAGAAGAGGCATGGACAAGTAAATATGTAAACTATTCATTTATAAAGACTTTCAGTTGTGAAGCATTTGTCCATATTGATAAAAAAAAATAGAACAAAGCTTGAAGCAAAACCCAAGAAGTGTACCTTTATTGGATATGGTGTTAATGATTTTGGTTATTGCTTATGGGATTATTAAAATCACAAAATAATTAGAAGTAGAGATGTCATATTAAATGAGAAGTTCATGTACAAAGATCAGTTGTAGGGAAAGAAACAAGAAAAATAAAGACAATAATACACAGTGCTTGATGACATCACTGAAAAACAAATTCCAAAGGTACTAGAAAATCAAAATGTACAACAACAAGAGAAGCATGTACCTCAAACTCCTACAAGAGTTATTAGAATATATACCAGGTTAAGTATACCCCTTGAACGATACTCTCCTTCATTGTATTATTTATTGTTGATTGATTTTGGTGAACCAGAATGTATTAAAGTGTAAATGCAGGTAGACACAATAAAGAAGAGGGAGCAAGGCATGAAAGCAAGAATGGATTCCTTGGTAACTAAGCAGACTTGGGACTTGGTTCAATTGCCTGCAAGAAAAAGACCATTGCAGAATAAATGGGTTTACAAGTTGAAGGAAGAAGGTGGAAGAAAAAAACAGTACAAGTATAGACTTGTTGTAAAAGGATTTGCATAAAAGAAAGGTATATATGTTGATGAAATATTTTCTCATGTTGTTAATATGACTTCAATTAGGACTATTTTAAGTCTTGTGGCAGTAGAATATTTGCATCTTGAACAGTTAGATGAAAAAACATATTTTCTCCATGGGGATTTGGAGGAAAATATTTATATGCAACAGCCACAGGGATATGAGGTCAAAGGAAAGGAGAAGTTGGTATTCAGGTTGAAGAAGAGCTTGTATGGCCTAAAGCAAGCTCCAAGATAGTGGTATTTGAAGTTTGACAGGTTTATGACAGAACAAAGTTATAGTAGATGTCATTATGATCACTGTGTTTATTTTAAAAGGCTAGAAAATGGAAGCTATATTATCTTGCTATTGTATGTAGATGACATGCTTGTTGCAGGGTCTAATATGTAGGATATAAATTTTCTCAAGAAGAAATTAGCTAATTCATTTGTGATGAAGGATTTGGGTGTTGCAAAGAAAATCCTTGGTATGAGAATAACAAGAGACAGGAAAAATCGCAAATTGACATTGTCTCGAGGTGAGTACATAGAGAAGGTGTTGGAGAGGTTTAGAATGCAGAATGAAAAAACAGTTAGTACACCTTTGGTCAACCATTTCAAATTAAACAAGGAAATGTGTCTCAAGACACATGAGGAGATAGAATACATGTTCAGAGTACCTTATTCATCAGCAGTTAGCAGCTTGATGTATGCGATGGTTTGCACAAGACCATATATTGAACATGAAGTGGGAGTTGTGAGCAGGTATATGAAAAATCCAGGTAAAGAACATTGGGAGGAAGTACAATGGATTCTCAGGTATTTGAGAGGTACTTCTACTCATGCATTATGTTTTTGAGGTTCAGACATTTTTCTACAGGGATATGTTGATTCAGATATGGCAGGTGATAAAGATAGCAGGAGGAGCACCATATGGTATGTTTTTACTGTAGGTGGAACAACAATAAGTTGGATTTCAAAACTGCAAAAGGTCATTTCACTTTCAACAGCAGAGGCAAAGTATGTTGTTGCTATAGAGGATAGTAAAGAAATTATTTGGTTACAGAGGTTTATGTAGGAATTGGAAAAGAAACAAGAGAATAGCAGGTTGTACTGTGACAGTGAGAGTGTCATTCATCTTGCAAAGAACTCAGTATTTTATTCAAAGACTAAGAATATATATCTCAGGTACCATTTCATACGATATGTCTTGGAAGTTGGACATTTGAAGTTGGAAAAGATACATACTAGCCAGAATCTTGCAGACATGTTAACAAAGGAAGTAACCAGGGAGAAATTGAGTTCCTGCTCAATTTCAGTTACTCTTCAAGCATGAAGGTGAAGATGATAAATTTTTCAGGTCCAAGGTGGAGTATATTCCAGCATGTACAACAACAGTGGCATTGTTGTGATCAGTCTCCAAGTGGGAGATTGTTGGTTCTGGAGCCTAATTATCTTCATGTTTCATAGGTCTTTGTTTTCAGACATGTTTATACCCCATGAAGATTGTACACCTCGGAATAGTGTACAGCCCTCCTTATTTAATTTTAAATGGCTGGCCAAAGGTGTACTAATTAGTTTTTCATTCTGCATTCTAAACCTCTCCAACACCTTCTATATGTACTCACCATGAGACAATGTCAATTTGTGATTTTTCTTGTCTCTTCTTATTCTCATACCAAGGATTTTCATTGCAACACCTAAATCTTTCATTCCAAATGAATTAGTTAATTCCTTCTTGAGCACATTTATATCCTACATATTAGAACCTACAACAATCATGTCATCTACATACAATAGCAAGATAATATAGGTTCCATTTTCTAGCCTTTTAAAATAAACACAGTGATCAGAATGACATCTACTCTAACCTTGTTCTGTCATAAACATGTCAAAGTTCAAATACCATTGCCTTGGAGCTTGATTTAAGCCATACAATCTCTTATTCAACCTGCATACCAAATTATCCTTCACTTTGACCTTGTACCCCTGTGGTTGCTGCATATAAATCTCTTCCTCCAAATCCCTGTGGAGAAAAGTTGGTTTTACATCTAACTGTTCAAGATGCAAATATTCTACTACCAAAAGACTTAAAATAGTCCTAATTGAAGTCATTTTAACAACATGAGAAAATATTTCATCTAAATATATAACTTTCTTTTGTGTAAACCCCTTTACAACAAGTTTAGCCTTGTACCGCTTTTTGCCTCCAACTTCTTCCTTTAACTTGTAAACTCATTTATTATGCAATGCTCTTTTTCCTACAGGAAACTGAACCAAATCTCAATTCTGGTTATTTACCAAGGAATCCATCTCCTCTTTCATGCCTTGCTCCCACTTCTTTTTAGTGTCTACCTGCATTTCCTCTTCATAACATTTTGGTTCACCAGAATCAGTCAATAATAAATAATACAATGAAGGAGAGTATCATTTAGGGGGTCTACTTAACCTAGTAGATCTTCTAACAACATTTGCAGGAGTTTGAGGTACATGTTTCTTATGATGTTGTACATTTTGATTTTCTGGTACCTTTGAAATTTCTTTTTTAGTGATCTCATCAAGCACTGTGTATTGTGTTTTTTCTTTTTCATGTTTCTTTCCCTGCAACTGATCTTTGTACATGAACTTCTCACTGAATATGACATCTCTTCTCCTAATTATTTTGTGATTTTCATAATCCCATAAGCGATAACCAAAATCATTAACACTGTATCCAATAAAGGTACACTTCTTGGATTTTTCCTTAAGCTTTGTTCTATTTTCTTTATCAATATGGACAAATGCTTCATAACCGAAAATCTTCAAAAAAGAATAGTTTACCTTTTTACGTGTCCATGGATCCTCTGGAATTCCACCATCCAAATAACCTGAAGGTCCTTTGTTTACTAAGTAAACAACAGTGTCTACAACATATTCCCATAATTGTAAGGGAAAATTGGCATGCAATGTCATACTCCTTGCACGCTCCATGATTGTCATGTTCATCCTTTCTGACACACCATTTTCTTGCGGTGTTCCTGGAACTATCTTCTCTCTATGAATCCCATGGTATGAACAGTAATCATCAAACTCCTTGCTGCAATATTCACCTCCATTGTCTAATCTGAGACACTTCAACATTTTTCATGTTCATTCTCAACCAAAGATTTATATTTCTTAAAAGTATCAAAACCATCATATTTTTGTCAAATGCAATAAACCCAAGTTTTTCTAGTTGCATCGTCAATAAAAGTAACATAATAATGAGAGCCACCAACATATGATACCTGAGTTGGTCCCCATACATCTGTATGCACAAGCTCTGACCTTTCACTCTTCTTTTCTTTTCTGACACTGATAAATTTGACTCTCTTATGTTTTCCATAAACATAATGCTCACATAAATCCAAATCAATTTGTTTAAGATCTGGCAACAAATTTATTTTGTGAAGTATCCACATCCCCTTCTTACTCATGTGTCCAAGCCTATGATGCCATGATGTTGTATCCACTTATGTAGAACCTAAAGAGATAAAAGAATCAGTATTACCAGTACATAAATAAAATGTACCTACTTTCTCTCCTTTTGCTATCACCAGTGATCCTTTGGTGACCTTCCGAGCCTTATCTATAAATATAGATATACAACCTTCACTTGCCAACTACCTTGTTGAAATTAGATTTTTTCTTAGATCTGGAACGTGTCTTACCTCTTTCAACAACCGTTGGTTTCCATTCCTTTGCTTTATTTTTACCTTTCTCATTCCAACAATTTTGCATGGTGCATCATCACCTAAATGAACTTGTCCAAAATCACCTTGAACATCATCTAGAAAATGTTTTCTATGGTGTGTGGCATGAAATGAAGCCCCTGAATCTACTACCCAAGACTCATAAATATTTTCTATAGAAAGAATCAAAGCATCTTGTAACACATCACTTGTTACATTTGTTTCTTGATTTTTCTCATGTTATCCATCTCTTTGTTTCTTTGGAGCTCTACAGTCTTTCTTCATATGTCCTTTATTCCCTCAATTCCAGAACTCTATCTTTCCCAATCTGGATTTGGATCTTCCCTTCCTAGAATTCTTGTGATTCCCTAAGCCCTTTTCTCTATCCTTTTGTCTTCCTTTGTTCTCCATGTTTAACACATTACATGATGTCTCACCTATGATTTTCTGTCGCATTTCCTCTCTAAGGATAACACCAACAACATCATCAAATTTTAAAATGTTTGAATCAGAGACAGAGTTACTTACAGGCATGACCAAGTCATTCCAGCTTTCTGGCAATGAGCACAATATTAGAAGAGCCCTAAACTCATCATCAAAGTCCACTTTTGCAGAACTTAGTTGATTAGAAACCGTATTAAATTCATTTAAATGATTTGCAATGGACCCACCTTCTGACATATTAATATTAAATAATCTCTTCATTAGAAATACCTTATTGGAAACTAAGGGTTTTTCATACAGTTTATCCAATGCATTCATCAGCTCCTTTGTTGTCTTTTCTTTCGAAATATTGAAAGCCACCGACGCTTCCAGGATCAGTTGTATCATTCCTAGTGTCTTTATGTCAAGAACCTCCCATTTTTCTTCCTTCATGGTCATCGGCTTCTTTCCTATTCCACCCAATTGTAGGAATAGATCCTTCTGATATAAATAATATTCCATATGCATCTTCTATAACTAGTAGTTTTGGTCGTTAAAGTTCTCGACCCTAAACTTTTCATCTTCTGCCATTGCTCCCACTCAAACCAGGAACCCTCTTTTCCTACGAGTTACCTTTCGCTCTAATACCAGTTGTTAGAAAAATAGGATCGTGGAGCAATAAAATAAAAACAAATGTAAAAATAAAACACAGAATATACATAATACAATAGAGACACAGATATACATGGTTCACCTAGTGTGGGCTATGTCCACCAGAGAAATTGCTAGGTCCTTCCTTTATTATTATCCAGCAAATGAAATGATACAACCTATAGCACACCTGATGTAACTTCCTCTTTTTTATCTCACAGTCTCCTCTCTCGGAATACAATATTCGCAATGATACACAGCTGCAATACAATTCCCTCATAAAAGAGGGCTTCCTTCTAGGAAAAAAAACCCTAACATAACTTCTACCATCAGATCTGTGACCTTATAATGAACGGTCCAGATTTACTATGAAATTGTAATATACATTTACAAGGCAATTTTTTCTTTCAAGGGCTTCACCCCTGAACCCCTACTTGCCTGGGACCCCCCAGTCAGGGGTTGATCCCCCCGGACCCCACACGGGGGGGAAATGTCCCCCTACAACCCCCCTGTGTGGAGGAGTGTACAGTATTTCAGGGTGTAGAGTCTTCATGGGCTATAAACACAGATGAAAACAAATACCTATGAATCATGAAGATAATCAAGCTTCACAACCAATATGACTACCTTTACCTTAATTCTTTCAAATGTCGCACTAGAAATAAAGATTTATGTAGCTCTTGGATCTATCAAAATACCTGACGTCTCGAGCACGGTGGACTGGTGCTCAGTCTGGTGGTTTTTCACCACTACATATATCTTGTTGGTCTTTCCCAAGTCTCCAAATGTCGTAGGTAATGATGATCCAGCAGCTCTGGCCTTCTCAATAGGACAGTCTCTCTTGTAATGTGGCTCTCTGCATTTCCATCATCCATTCTTTGGTCCATTGCTCCTAGTTCCATAAGTAGAAGTTGTTGGCCTAGGAGTCTGTGATCCTGGTCTGTTCTTTTGAATAGGCCTAAACTGTTGTTGTCAGTGCGAACAACGTTATTGTTGTTGCGGAAAACGTTGTTGATTTGGTGCTCTATAGGGATTCCTCTACTGAGGAGTATGTCATCACGATGTCGATAACATAGGTCCTCTAGGCATATGACAGTGCCCAAAAATCTATCTAGCAGGTGTTTGATGCTACTACACTCCCATTGTCGCGTGTCCACTCTGTCTAAAAGGAGTCCTACCCTGACCCCCATTGTTCATCTCTTCCTCAGCTATGAGGCCCTCTTGAACTGCATCGTGCAACGTCTGAGGCATCAGGATCCTCACCTTCGCACGAATTTTGAAGTTAAGGCTGAACACAAACTTGTTGAACTTTAACTTCTCTCTGTTCAAATGTGGAGCATATCTGAGTAACTCCATGAACCTAGCCTTATACTCCGGTACCATACAACTACCCTATTGTAATTTTTTGAACTCATTAAGCTGGTGCTCAATGAATTCATCGAACAAGTACCTCTCACGAAATTGTTCCTCGAACGATTCCCATGACACATCTGCAATGGGCATGTTTAGTTGAGGTAGGAGTTTCTTCCACCAAATTAGATCACTCCCTTTCAGTTGAAATACCGCCATGCGAACTTTCATGTTGAAGGTGTAATCACGAAGTGTGAAGAATACCACCATGTTATCCAACCATGCCTTGGTGGCTAAGTCGTTCGTGGCACCCCAGAACTCGAGAAATTGCACTTTCTAGAGTTCTCTGTGTATACTACTACTACCTGCTAGAGTGCATTGTGAACCCTCATTGGGCATAGATGCTCTACCCTCATCTCGATCCAGATGGTTGATCAATGCCTCTAACATCCTCTGAAAGGATCTCATCATACCTACCACATCCCCCACTGCAACTTGCTCCTGCTCGGTAGTTTGCTCATCTCCATGAGGGTCAAATCCCTCTGGTGTGGATACTCTGGGAGGAGGCATACCTCTTCCTCCCGCACCATGGCATCTACTCCCCCTGCGTCCTCTAACCATGATTACCTACATGGACAATTTCAAAATTTATTAGTGATACAACTCTAACTATCAATATACAATAGTGGAAGGCGTATGGGTCTGGTGTCGCAGCATTGAACCCGCTCTAATGCCATATCTAAAATCCTCCAATGTGATCCACTAGATGTAAGAAGAACATGAATGTAAACACTTAAGAACTCGATTCTAACTTAACTAACATTTTTTTTCTTTTATATTACAAGGGTCTCATCAAGTACTTCATAATATTCCGATAAAGATTTCAAGATAAATCTAGTGACGCAAGGTTTCACAATATTTTGCAATAATTTAATTATCTTCACTATGCATGACATATTTAATTATAATAACATTATCTTACTCTTCTTCACATAACTAGATGCGACGTTCTATGGCTATGGTTATTCTTCATTATTAACTTGATAATACCAAAAATTAATCACCGCAAATCACAATTTCTAGGATCATTTACATGTAAACAAACCATACATACATTACAATACTTGTAAATTCACATTCTGTGCTAAGTCAATATTTATTGGGATCAATCATTTAAGACCTATACAAATTTTCCCAGGTCAATAAATCAAGAACTTCACATTGTCACACTGATCCAAAATTTATCTAATAATTAAAAGTAAAGTTGTGTCTATATATGATAATTAATCTACCTATTTCCACTTGTTCGAGGATTTCATTATTTCACTACCACATGAATTTTTTATGATAACTCTTAAGTCAATTCACTAAATTATAATGCTGGCTACCAAATAAGTCTTATGGTTCTTTAGATAGCTTGATATAATAATTAGTTAATCTATAAGATTGTTTTCTTTTAAAAATCTATCACTAGTTTATATCAAACTCTTAACAAATGAGGCAAGTGAAATTTTACACCAAATAATTCTTCAAAACCAATTTATGAAAGGACTAACCATACTATGGGTGTACTCCAAAATAAAAGTATTATACTCATACCATTAAACTCTAAGAACATTACTTAGTATAAGATGGACTTGTAGAAGGTATCTTATATTATTTTATAACATATAATATTGTATTAATTAAGACACCATTCAATGTTACCATCTTCAAGGATAATCTACTAAGCAAAACATAACATCCTAACTATCATCGCTTCCTTAAAACTATTTCACTTAAAAATTAAAACAGACTATTATTAATTATTAAATAGTAACTTTGGCGAGCTACAGAATTTTGACCATTAATAAAAACTAAGGAAATAAATCGTTTGTGATTATAAGTTTAAACTTGACCATAATTAATCGCAAAGAAAAAACAAAAACCTGACCAACTTTTCTCAGTATTATCGCTTTTCTTAACAATATCACATAATGATAACAAGATTATTATTATTTTTAAAAGTACCATTGTGAACTATAGAATTTGACAGCCATAAAAATTTAAGGAAAGAACTCGTTGAATGATTACAATTATAAATTTGACCGACATCTACTCTGATATTCACCACCGATGTCGGTATCAACATACATGAACTACAAGTCACGAATTAACTCATCATTATCAAAGGTGAGGAAATTTTGATCTCTACATTTCAAGCATGTGTGTGACCGACTATTCTATCATAAAGGATAAGTAAACGTGGAAAAGAGATAATTTCATTCAAGGTTTAGGGCACAAAACAAGGAACCCAAGGGTAGGTTAACCACAAAGGCATGAGAATCTCAATAACTTTGTTCTACATAGTTCCATAAACAATAAGTTTGGTAAACATGAGGGAAATCATTCTAGTCGCTAACTAAATTCTAAATCAGTACATTACATCATGGACAAACAGTTTGTATTATATATTATTTATCCACGAGTAATATTTTAGAGGATGAGAATACCCCATCAGAAAACCTCTCTAACACGTTCGGTACTCTATAAGTAAACTTACAATTCTCAAGCCAAAAATTCATAAGGAAGCAACAAGTCGAGAAGTTCATGAAATGTCAGAGGTAAGGACGGAAATCAAGGTTGGAAGGAGTGTAAACTCCAATGCGACTAAAAGTTGGAGCGAAGGGAACTCATCATTGTTAACTATAGTGTAAATCCATTACAAGAAGAAAGACCAATAGTGACAGGTTTGGAATAGATAAAAGAAATAAAGATCTTCTACAGGATTAACCATAATTTACGGCGACAATGAAGTTTTGGTATTATTGACGAACTTGGGGTTTGGGAATAAAATTCACAAGATAAGACTGTCTATGAGATCAGATAAATTTAACAAAATACAAGGTCGGCACGTCAACCTCAACAGGCTTTCAGCTTGGGCGAGGCCTTTTGAAATTTAGGAAGCCATAGTTTAAATCAAACATCAAAGTTTAAGAGTTGAGCCCAGATCTTGAACCCAAGAGAAGTATCATATTCTATTATTGAAGACAACGCTACAAGAAGCTCAAGCTTCACCGATTAACACAAAAATTTATTTCTTACAATAAAAACTCAGAGAACCATCGACTTAAAACCAAGATTCGATAAAGCTAAACTTAAATATTTAAATACACAAACTACCCAACAAAGAATTGAAACCATAACAGTGTTCTCGGTGGAAAAGCGGTTGACAATCATCCAATAAGGAAAGCTTAATCAATTGTAAAAAGTGGAGGATATTTCATACAATTGAGATATTAATTTATATAAGAACCAGAAAAATCCCCACATGATTAAATTACATACAGATTTTATCTAGAATTATATCAATCGAATATAGATCTCGAATACAGATCTTTATCTCACCATTATTAAGGAAAGAATATAAAATTACATATAAAACATCGATTTTATATTGATACTCATGGCTACTACAATGCACTTAGCTTAAATTTACATATAACACAAAATACAATAACCGAATACTGTGACCAAAGGTTGAAGCTATGTGAAGATGATCCTCAACCAGAGCTTATGCAATGTCCCTCACTTTCACCTTGCTAATCCAAGGACTACACCGGTACCTCCCAACCAACGCTAGGGGTACTCTTCTTCCCCCTTATCCCCACGAGATGCAAAGGGGCCACACATAAAAACCATAACCAATAGCACCAAAAATTTCCTTGCAAGGAAGAGCTTCCACTCCTACAATTCTTGGAATCCCAACTCTCACAAGTAAAACTTAGTCAAGAAAAATTTTGGCAGCATAACAGTACTAACAAAAATGAGATCATTTTCCCTTCCTCTCCATTTATTTTATAGAAAAATTACCAATGACACATGTCCTCATGCACAAATAATTAATTTTTAATAAATTAATTAAAGGATTATTCACCCACTACAAGTGTCACACTCTCCCCAAGTTGTACAAGCAAATCCTCTTTTTTGTTTTATTTAAAAGACCATTTTCTCCCACATTCCCCAATCTACTCCTATTTTTTCTCTTAGTTTTCTCTTAGTTTTCCCTTAGTTCCCCAATTCCTTATTTAATCTGTGTCCCCTAACTAGATCTTAGTTTGAGTTAGATTAGGAGTCTTCTTTTAGTTAGGATTGGTGGATGATTGACTCAAGATGCTACTCTATGTGGACCACCTATTCTCTCATGTTCTATTTATATTTATTTTTTTATAAATCCTTTTTATTATTTTCACACACACGTGTGCATTTGCCCATGTTTAATCTTATTTATTCATTCAATTAAATTGATAGTCTAATTCTTTTATTCCCTTTTTATGGTTTACTTAAACAAACCTCTTTATACTTAAACTCTTTGTTATTTTCTTGTTTTTTTTTTTTTTTAATAATCATTTGCATGCTCTTTCTAACAAAGTCTAAGTATTCTATTTTTATTTTCTTATCCTTCTAGATTTTTATTACTCACATTTGATTATGTGATGTGCCCTTCAAGAAGCACCTCTGTGCTCCAAGGGTTCCACTCGTCTTTGACTAGTTTTGGAAGTTTGTCCGACACTTGGATTCAACACTCCACTTGGTCGACCTTGTGAGAGACTAAGGGATTCTAAGGAATAAGGATTCCACCTTATTGTGCATCCCTTATAATTATTCGTGAGAAATTGTCTCAGTCTGCCCTCACAGCATCGTGGACCTCTCGAAACGAGGTAATCGTTAACCGTGCATTCAGGCCACAACGGGAATAGTAGTAGGTTGTGACAGGAACACTACCACACATGTCCCTCAATTGTCTTGTTTATGTGCATGACCCCTTTAATCCTTATGTGATTCGTATTAGCAAGCGTCACCGAGCCTGCATCCACTGATAAGAACACTATCAATAATCCTTATACATGACATCCATACTGAAATAACCATATAAATCACATGCGTGTAAATAAAATACTCAAACCAAGTACAAATCCACTCCCTGACTCAATCTGGAGTCCAAGGGAGTCTATTGATGCCATCAACATCATCAACATGTCATGTGTCCTACACACTCAGGGGAAACTCATCAATAATACTTGTCAATATACATGCATCTAAAAATCAACATATAATCACAATGACATCATAATGTAACTCGTAATCAAAACATAATCATAATGTATCATAACTGGATCACTTGCTCCCAAGTTTCCTTAAAGAATAAGTCAATATAAAATGTGCTCAGTAGAACTGGATATTACAATGAGAGAAATAATGGGAACCTTGCTCATATTTACACATTTTACAAAGAGGACCTTCAAGCCCTCTGAAAACTTGGATTCTGGGATGAGATTCACAGTAAACATGGCACGTTTGCACAATGGAGAGGTTATCAATCTTAGCTCAATTATTTTTATGAACTTCAATCATGTTGGCATCAAATGATGGAAAGCACGTTGATTCACTTGATGGATATGAACTCAAGACAATGGAGCATCTTCAGGACCAATGTCAAAGGCCCTGCCCAAATTTGGGACAACATGAATGGTTGTATTGCTTCCAACGTTTCTTTCCCATGAATTTATGGATTTCATTTCTCTACTTTGATTACATTGAATGGTGTCCTGGTCATAAAAAATAAAAAACTTTAATTTCCAACTTATTTCCTTACGTGAGAAGAAAAAAAGTAAAAAATGAAAGAAAATTATATGCATAGAACAAGTACGTTGTATCGCCAATTAGATGGTCCTGGTTGACTTGGAGCAAGGTAATGAGAAGTCTCTCCTTGACTTCCAACATGTGTTGTTGGAATATATTGGGCGGTCAGTTCTATATATCTATTAGAACGGTTTGTGTCCTTCCAATAAGGATAAAAGAAAATGTTCTTTTATCAATCCATATAACAGGTCTACTTGCAAAATAGTGACAATGAACAATGGCATTGAAATACCTTAGTTGTTCCAAGTGAAATAGTTCTAATTGATTCTATTGGTGGGGGGATATTTGTTGGAAAATGAGGAGAGGAGAAGTAGATCCAATACCAGCAACTAAAGGTTGCAAATTATCAACCAAATTGGCAAGAATATTACTGTCATCGACAACTTCAGATGGCATTATATGTTGAATGTCCTCTGTAACTCTAGCATGAATTTTTCCCACCATTCCTTCATGTTGTAATCTAAGATTTCCATTTGTAGAAGACTTATGGTTGTCATTTGAAGCAAGGTTTTGAACATGATGATATTTCGGAAAATGATAAGTTTTTGCAATTAAAACAACATTGTTAGGAGATTTTGGAACAAAAGAAATATTTTGAGTATGAAAAGACTGTGGGAAAAAAACATCAAGAGGAATTGTTGTTCACATGAGAGCATCCAAACTTTGATACTTACAGCTATTGGGAAAATCATTTTCAATATTATTTTGAGTGGTTCTTTCATGATACAAATATCATCTACATTCATTTATTTCATCTTTGTTTTGTTGAGATTGTAAATGATGAAGTTCATTTCTCCTCTCACATGTTGTTGCAGAATGAATATGTTTCGCAGTACGTTTACTTGTGCCTTCAGTAAACATTTCAACAAGTACATAGGAAAAAATACAACATTAATAAATTACCATAATGTATTGAATCAGAAGAGTGGTTTAATCAAATAATTAGGAAATATAAATAGATGTCATTAGGAACCATATATAGAATTTCAATTAAGAAACAGTGGAGAAAAAAATATGGAAATGACAATCATATGAAAGTGAAAAGTGTCAAAATATATAATAGAATATGAACATTTCTGAAACAAGTAAAAAATGTTTGATAATATTTGAAATAACTTATTATAAGGCCAAGTATCCTAAGCCATCAAATATATTCCCAATGGTGGAATGTCATCAACAAAATCCATATTTGGAAGAAGTGGAAAAAAAATTCCATTTTCAATGAGATCATTGCAATGGTCTTGCAATGTAAATCTCATCCCATAGTTTTGTAACATGGATACATTTGTGATATTTGTTGGGACACAAAATCCAGTCAGCAAATCATAGAACATGAGTAGAACTTCATTGTTATTGCACATCAATACTATCCCATCCAATGTTCGAAATGGAATCTACCTGGGGCATTTTTTATTTATATCTATTGAAAGGTGTAGCAACAAAATCCATTTGAATCCCCAATCATCCTCAAAATAGTCCAAACTTCATTCAATACATGGCTGACCAAATTGAAAATTATCCACTTCTTCTATAGACGAAGTTGAGGTGGAACCATCATTGATGAGGCATATAATTCGGTTATTGTATAATTCCAATGACATACATCGTATGTCTGTGATTGGAAGAAAAGAAAAACCCCACTGATTATTTAAAACATCCAACCAATAGGCAGTGTACCCATACCTAGGGTAATCTTCATAATCTTTGTCCAAATACAACCAACAAATTTACTTTTATAGACAGATGCATCTTTTGAAGGTGTAGTGCCACCATAAGGAATGTTTGTCCTTCTCCACACCCTGTCAAGGATACTGCAAATGAAATAATTTGATTGCATTTTTTTGCAAATATGTTTCAAAACAATCCATTCATATTTTCTAGCACTGACATTCTCCAAGAGTGCAATGAAACCGCAGTCTCCAACCCATATAGATCCTATATTTTTGAATGACTTGATAAATGGATTCATCACAAAATAATTATTTGCAAGGGAGCATCTGGTTGGTAAAGATAACAAAATCATGGATCAAATTGTGCATTCGATATTGTATCTGGAATCTATAAATGGCACATGAAACAGACATATGCGACCAATTTGATTAAGGTATGCTCCTAGGAAGTATCTTTCCTCACCAAGGAGCAAAGGAATCAAAAAACCTAATTCATTTTTGAAAATTCCATGACATTGAGCAAAGAATGAAAGGGTTTGTAGAACAACATTCCAATGTTTCCAAACGGTTCTAAATCTTGTCAATACCGAAAAAGGGAGCCAAAAAAATATCAACTCCAAAATCTGGAATGGCAAACAACTCCATATGATTGAATCCATAAT
>ML821065.1:71957-90172 GCA_009831015.1 Picea engelmannii | reverse complement strand
GGGGGCATACCTGGCCCCCCTTGGGACCCCCCTAGGAAGCGCCCGACGCACACGACACCAAAATCGCTACTAGAGGGATCATCAGACGCAGTTGTCAAACCTGACGCGCCCTCACACACACATGCAAAGAATATAACATATACCCAACAACCCCGCAAGATGGGTATCATAAATTAAACTTCGACGGAGCCTCCAAGGGAAATCCGGGACCTGCTGGTTTTGGGGCTGCCATTCGCAATAGAAAAGGAAAGATCCTCCACATTTTAGTTGGGAACTTGGGGCATAACACTAACAATGCAGCTGAGCTTTGGGGATTGCTCAAAGGACATCAAGCGACCAAAGATCAAGGGCTAAATTTCCTTATAGCAGAAGGTGATTCGTAGATAATCATCAACCTCCTCTCCCATCTCCTAAATGGCATAGAACCAGAAAAGATTTCCCCAATTTGGAGACTCATGAACGGGTTGATCAGAATAAAGTCAATTCTTTAGCCCTAGTGGGTAATTCTCCCCTCACTTGTTCAAAGAAACACAAATCAAGTAGTGGATATGTTGGCAAACTTCGAGGTAGACCTGCAGGAAGGAGACTTTTGTTGTTTTCTTTCCACTCGTCCTACTCATCCCCTCGTTGTTGCATGCATAAACATATCTCACAGTAAGGACCAGCCCCGGATGGGGTGTCATCGGGATCAACGAGCGCATGAACAGATGGGAGGACACCTGAACACAACCCACGCCACATCGTGCCACCGTAGCCCGCACTCACTCCAGGAAATTAATCCATGCATTTATCATTTCAATCGACGTACCCACGCATTCATTTTTACACGGAGAGGTTAATGGTAATGGAGCTCCAGCTCGCAGGGGTAGTAAATGTGATGGGATGGTTGTCTAACCAGTCCCATCATTTTCCCCGGATCAATGGTTTTTGGCCTGCGACGATGAATCTCATGACTCATTTGCGTTATCTGCCTCCCGCTCCTCGCAGTCACCCACAAGTCTGTGTTTCTCTTTGGCTCTAGTTCAAGCTTTCTCCTCTACTACGAGCTCTTACCCCAACTCCTCCTTTGGTTCACTTCCTCCCCTCCTCTCCTGCTCATAGTCTCGATGCCTCGCCAACGAGGTAAGTCAAAACATGGAGCGACTTGGTACATAGTGAGAGGTCGAGGTTCGAGGGGTCGTGGTAGGCAAGCTCCTGTCCACACCTTCTCTCTGGAACTCCCCCCTGACCTTGTTCACGCCTCCTCTCCAAAACGCCCTCCTGAATGTGCCACCACTCCATAACTATCGTCGTTGTCCTCTATGTTTTCTTGCATACTCGAGTGGTTCAATAGCTTTGGCAATTCCCTTGGCTTTGCTTCTAAGCTTAGCCCAGAGCCACCACCCATCCACCAGCCTCCACCCCGTCCCCCTCCTCCCTCTGCTCCCCCTAGCCCAACCGCCCCTCGCTCTTCTTTCTCCTCCCCTCCCCCCTCTTCTGCCTCCCCATCTTCGTCCTCTAATGCTCCAAAACCCCCTCTGCCCCCAATTGTTTGTTCTCAATGCGATGGGATGGAGAATCTGAAGAATTCTTTGGATTTCATCCAGAGCTCAATCATGGATGTCAAGTGCGCCATCAAGGAGTTGTTGAACAGGGATGATAGGCGGATTCGTCGTGAGGAGCTTCTGGAGTCTCTTCTTTGGGATCTCTGGCATACCATCCCAGACACAAGGATTATGGGTAAAGACACGGTGCATGACCAAAGGCAAGAACGAAGGCCTGACCTCAGCTCCATATGATCTCAATCTTCTCAGGTTTCTCGGGTTTTTTATGTTTCCGGACAATTTAGCTTACTGGGTTCCATCCCTGCGTGACATCCTAGCTCTAGGCTTAGCACAGTTTTTGTTTTTTACAGTTTTTGAAAATTGCATGGACAACTAGAAACTCCACGGCCATGTGGCAGCATTGGTTTCCCACCAAGGCAATGCTACCATGGTCTCTCAGGATATTCCGACATCTGTAACTTTTGCTCTTTAGCAGGATTCAATATATTCTCCTAACTTTAAAAAAAAAATGTACAAACATTAATTATAAAAACATTAGCAAAAAACATTAATTAAAAAAAGCCTTAATTGAAAAAACAATAATAATAAAATATCGATTTAAGACATTAATAAAAAACAATAAAAAATGTCCCCAAGGTGTAGGACAGTTGGTGACGGAGTGTGTTGTTAAGGCACTTTGTGATGTTAAGTCGCCAGTTCGAAATCTGTGGGGACAAAAAATCCAACCATGTTAAGGGTTGGTTTGGCTCAGGCCGGGTGCGATCCCTGAGTGATTTCGACGGCTTAGATGTCGTTGAGTCGCGGTTTCTCAAGCCATAGGCTAGTCACACAGGTCACAGACAAACTAGCAAACAAAAAAAAAGGTCCCTGAGGTGTAGGACAGTAGGTGACGGAGTGTGTTGTTAAGGAACTCTGTGATGTTAAAGTCATTGGTTTGAAACCTGCGGAGACAAAAAAATCCAACCATGTTAAGAGTTGGTGTGGCTTAGGCCGAGTGCAATCCCCGAACGATTTTAACGGCTTAGATGCCCCTGAGTCACAGTTTCTCAGCGACATGCTAGTTCCACAGATCACAGACAAACTGACAAACAAAAAATAAATAAATAAACATAAAAAAACATTTTAAAAAATGAACTCAATTAAAAAACATTAAAAACAAAACAAAAAACAACAACATTTAGAAAAAACATTAAAACACATTACAAATCACATTAAAAAACATTAATTAAAATATTTATAAAAAAAAAAAAAAATTAAAAGAAAAACAATATAAAAATACATTAGTTTGTTGTAACGTTAATGCTTAGTTTGTTTGCCTATGGAACCATCAAATTCAAGATGTTGGGGAGTAGTAGTACCCTAGTCGCCCTAAAAAAGATATTGTTTTACAAGTCACCATCACCATCACCATCAGGTCAGTCCATTCTCGTTTGTGTATTTAAAGAAACTATGCTCACCTCGAGTAAACCGCATAAAATTTTACGAAGAAAAAAAAAGACAAGTCTAGTAGGGAAATTTAAACACGTATTTTTAATTTAAACACTGTAATGTATTTTAAACACATGATGTCTCTTGTCATAGCAAACACGTATATTTTCATAGTAAACATGTATTTTATTGTGATGTATTTTAAAGAAGTATTTAAACACGCATTTCACTGTTGGTTGAAAATCTCCCTCTCTAAACCTTTCTAACATTTAGTTGGTTGACAGTTTCTACTAAAACTACAGTTTTAGGGTGGAATAACAGAAATGGAATTCAATTCCCATTTGGGGAGTTGTTCTATACTTTTATAATACAATACATTTTCGGTTATCAGAACGTGCCATTTTAATAAATGTCCAAAGATTATCCCAACATCTTTTTGTCATATACAACAATCAATTATTCAAGGAAGACTTTAAAACAGAAAATAATGTTATCCTTGATATTCTTTGTCTCTAACGTTTAGCTTGTTGACGATTTCTACCACACCAAACTTTGCTAGGGTGTAACAACAAAAGTGGAATTCAATTCCCGTTTTGGATAGTAGTCATTTTATTTTTAGCTTTTAATAGCGTGCAAACAGTCATATTGAGTTTATTTTGATTTGCATAGATTGACATATTATAAACAATTTTTAAAACTACAATTTAACATTTTTTAAAGAAATAATAAATAGAATTAAAATTGTAGATGTGACATCAACAGAATTTAAATTTTCGTGATGAACCCAACTGTTATTGTGTTGCAGAGAACCTTAATAAGGTGGATTAATTTGATCATAAACATTATATTCACAAATCTAGATGGCATGTTAGAAATTGAGCATGATATACAGGAGCTATTTGGACTACAATGACAGGAACGATGTTTATCTCAAATGCTCTATTGTAAATACGAGTATGATATTCATCCCATTGATATCATATGCATATGATATCAACGACATTAATAGTTACATGTGCTATCAAACTAAACTATCTTAGTCCAACTAAAAATGACCTTAATAATGGCATGTGTTGGTTGCACATGAAAGCGAACTAATGCAATACCTTAATCAAATTGGTCTCATATGTCGTTTTCACATTTTCCCATCACATTTGTCGCTTTTAATGGTTTTTAAAACCTCGTATGAGGCATGCAATCCAGATTTATTATGTGACTTACTGTTCATATTAAACTATTATGTTAAACACTTGATTGTTGCAATCCAAATCGATTATGTGACTTATTGTTCATATTAAACTATGTTACTTGGAATATGAAATCCAACAACATATTAACCATTGTGAAAATTCTTGAATGCATGCATGCAAGCCGACCATTGAAGGAAGGTTTGTGGTCGTCGGCCTGCATGCATGCAAAACCTTAAACATAAATCCGTGATAGTATGTGATCTACTAGAATTTACATAAAAAAAAAACCATAATCGATTACAAAAATTTTACACAGACACTGAATACATGCAAGGGGGCCAACCATTGAAGGCAAGTTCATGGTCTCCATGTCTTCAATGGTCATCCTACATACATGAAAAACCTAAAACCTAAATCTGTTATAACATGCGTCTAATGGAAATTATAATTGAAGGAAATCAATTCCAAAAATTTTAAAGAGAGAGAGGAAGATCTTACTTCATCTTGCTTGATGGTTTGCTCTGTTATCCTTCTTCTTGATCCAATATGTCAGAAACAATAATCGTTCTCTAGCTTGTGCTCCAAATGCATCCAATGGGTCGGCAATTCCTATACAATAGTAATATGGATCAAATAACCTAGAAATCATAATAGATCATATAACTTGGAAATCATAATTGAAGGAAACTGATTCCAAAAAAATTTAAGAGACAGAGGAAGATCTTACCTCGTCTTACTTCATGATTTGCTCGGTGAGCCTTCTTCCCAGTGCAATATCTCAGAAACAGTAATCGTCCTTGTTACAGGTGAATCCTCTTGCGGACAAGCAGATTCCCTCTTGGTATCTAGACCCCTAAAACTAAGACAGAAAGGGTGCTATCATTGGTCACTGACATCCTTTTAGATCTAATTAAGCTAATATACAAAGAGGAAGAAGAAAAGTGTGTACCTTGTTAACGACGTTTGTCCTCGCAAAGTCCAAGTTAAGCTTTGATCCTAAGCTCCTCGGTAGATCCTGTAGAACAAACAAAGATACAACAAACTTCCTATTCTACTGAGATTAGCTCAAATACAGATCTATCTACTGAAGATAAGTTCATGTGAAACAAACATAAACTTGAAAGAAACAGGCCAAGCATGTATGTGTATTAATGAGAACAAATGAAGAGTACTTACAATCCTCTGATGAAGGTGCAGCAGCTTCTTCCAGCTCTCCTTGTCCAACCCCTTTGCTCAAGTAATCTACATTGATTATGCTTCAATGGCATCTCACTTATGGGATCATAAGTTTGGTGTAATTCTCAATCTCCATATATCATGTATTGTATATTACCTATGAGATCATAGGTTTCATACCTCCAATCTTTTTTGTACCATGTACCCTTTCACCATGAGAAGGCCTCCTTATATAAGCTTGGAGAGGCCCAACCACTTGAGAGAACTTTGGGATAAGTTGAGGATTCCTCTCCTTCAGTTGTGGATCTCCCCTAAGATCATGCCTTGAACTCATATTCGAATCCAACCAACCGCAGAGATTGAGGGGATTCTCCCCTGATTTCCTCCAACAAACCAAATTTCACCCAAAAAAGGCCAACGCTCCCTCCAAAGGGACACAGAGCGTTGGAACGCTCTCCCGGAAGAGGGTACAGAGCACCAGCGCTCCCTAACAAAGCATAGAGGAGCACTTCCTTCCAAAAATTGACTTTTTAGTGGTTTTTTCAGTGGCAAAAGGCTTGTACTCCTTGTCAATTGATTTCTCTTCTTCAAGACTAGTATTTGAGGTGTCTTAAGTGTCCTTATGATTTTGTTAGAGAAACGACATAGGAAAGATGGAAGTATGATGTTTGTGACACTTGTGATCAAGATGTGACACTTGCGGACAAGATGCGACATTTACAACACTTGTAATGACGACACTTGCGACACTATTGAAGTGAGTAATTTTAATGTGTAACAGATTGCCCCCCAAAGTGCGAAGTCAGAAGACGGTGATGATTGAAGTACTTTGTAGACTTTTTCAAGCAATGGACGCAAAGAGGCTGGAAAAAAGTTGCACACAACCATCAAACAAATATTATGACATGTTTCAAACCGAAGGCAAGCATACCTATGCTTGAGTGATAAAGACTTTTTCAGGTATGGCCACCATAGAATACACTGCGGATCCATAATTATATTAACAAAAGGTATCGCCACTAAACATACAATGTGGATCTATACTTCCATGACATGAACTGATCGTAGCCACGAAAAATACATTGTGGATCTACGATATGACAAGACATAGCCACGGACCAATATAAAGTGGATCTATGTGACAGTATATGTGTCAATATTCAAGAGAAACTCCATCACAACCTGGGTAAAGTATATATCAGAGTGAATGACTCAACCCAGGGTCTTCTTACCAATTCCGGTGTAGTACAAATCTAACCATGTGAATCGATGTCTTGATGTCGAACATGGCAGAAACCACTTGATTATTGGTCAATGATGTAAACCGTTAACAAGAGCGAGGGAAATCACCATTGATGTCAATGATTCCTAAGGTACCCTAGTACATTCCAGCGAATGTGAATAGATGAGTTGAAGTCGAACATCTGTGGAATCATCTGATCAGAGGTCAATGATGTAAACCTACTGTCGAACGTGAGGAGGTCTGCCATTGAGGCATGCAGGTCCCAAAGTACTAACTGGTTTCTAAGTCTAGTTCCCATATGATGTGTTGAGGTCGACAGGAATAAACTCCTCGCAGAAGGGCCTTGATGTATCCCCCATCAACGACATGAAACTGACACATAGATGTAAATGGTGGATCAAATGAACATGGACTGACACAGGTATTGAAATAGGATATTTGTGATGGCTGACTCTCGAGGTAGATACTTCCCTTGAACACTGAGGCATGACAGCAGAAACTTGACAAGGACCAAAACTTGATAATGCAATGGATACTGTGACTTACGTCAGGTGACCCAAAGGAGTAAGGAAACTCAAAGGATTGGTTTAGTGCAGAGGTTCAGCAGATTGAAATGCGTGCAAAGATAAAATGTCATGTTCAAGGGCGACTGTAAGGTTACTCGTAAGAGTTACTGGTAGTATTCTCAAAAACCGCTTGGCTTGCTTCCTTCATTTTTTTCCCCATCTAGATAAACGAGTACCTCTTTTTAATTTAACGAGCTCGAGGAGGGTAACACATGCTCGATATGACTCACCTTCGGTAAGTCCCTCTTCCTTTGTTTAGCGAACTGGAAGAAGTAAGGGTTCGGTCCCGTATGGGCCCTTCAATGTATGATTGTTTAATGAGTCCAAAGAAGGTAAACTCGGTGGTTTTTCATATTTAGAGAGTTTGAAAATAACTTAAAGACGACTCCAATGTTGTCCTTTTTCGTAATGTTAGTCTTGCGAGGCCGAAAAGGAGATAAATTATCACTCGAAAGACGCTCTTTCAAACCTTTTAACGAGTGGGAAAGGAAGCAAGATCACTCGACAATCTTTTCACGTTTAGAGAGTCTGAAAAGAGTTTAAAGAAGACTCCAAGGGGTTCCTTTTTCATGTACCCATGCGGGTCCGAAAAAAGATAAAAGTTTACCCGATTACATTCTCATGTTTTTACGAGCGCGAGAAAGAACAAAGAGTAAGCTCGGTACTCTACCCCCAGCTTGAAAGCTAGTGGCTTAACTCCAGAATGATAATCAAAGGCTAGAGACATGCCCCCCAAGCTTCAATTCATTCATCGACTTTGAGGTTGTCACCAATTTTTGTACTAGATGGAGAAAAAGGATAAGGGTGGATGAAATGAAGGTTCAAATACGAGACCTAATGAAAGACTCGACTCGACATCTACGAGATCTAGTGAAAGACTCGACCTGGCGGGAGAGGTGACTGTTTCATTTTTTTTAACGAGCTTGACATAGGAAAATAACTATGCTCATGGCTCCGAGTTCAATCCCCAGATTTATGTTTCATTTTTTAACGAGCTTGTTACATAGAGGAAAAACTATGCTCATAGCCTCTGTTTCATTTTTTAACGATCTTGCCACAGAGAGGAAAACTATGCTCATAAACTCTTCTTGATCATGGATTCCAAAAGGATAATGCTCTGGAAGGACACCATATCAAGGGACAAAACTCGGTCATGGCTTCCAAGAGATCTTCATTGGATAGAAGAAGAATGCTCTGGAAGGAACACATGTCAAGGGTCTCGTCGGGGGTAAGGAGATAAGGCTCCAATAGCCCTATCGAAGAGATCACCATGTCAACTACCGGATCTAAGTCATCGAAAGTTGAAGTCATGGGAGACAACGCCACATAATTGACATGTGGCAGGGGTGATACCGACTACATATAAGACCCAGTTAGGGAGGCCATTGGGTTAATGGTCAAGTTGGGGCCCACAAACGAAAGTTGATCAATAGTCACCATTCTTCCATCGTGCAGAAAAGATATCACACGAAAAAGAGTGGACACAATAACTTTCATGGCATAGACATAATCTCACCCAAGGAGTAAATTGAAATCCAAGGGGTCCTGGACTACCATAACATCAATAAAGATTGTTTTCCCTCCCAAAGTTACCGGAAACTGAGGAAGGATCCCTAAGGGGTGATTGGTTCTTCTGTTGAAAGCGAACATATTCTGTGTAACCGGCGCAAGTTGAGGACAACCCTAAGCGTGCCAAGCAATAGAGGACAAAATACTAATGGACGCACCTTCATCTATCAGCGTTTGAGGAACGTCCCAACCACAAACCTGTACTGTAATCTGGAAAGGACTGTGAGAGGGAAGACGAGGTCCAGTTAGCGCACCCCATTCAAAAAAAATGGCCTCATTACTTGGAGGGGGTTTCATGGGAGAAGGAGGAATGCCCCCCAGCACAGTAGATTCTGTATCAATGAGAAAAACGTGAGCAATATCGAATTTACTCTCTAGAGGGAGAGTAGGATTGACCAATGATGGGATCGAATCGACCACACTGGCACTCTTCAAAGGAAGAGTGGGATTGACCAATGAAGTAACCGGAGCAACCTCTTTGGCACTCTTCGGATAAAGGGTGGGATTGACCGAGGAAGGGACTGGATCAGTCACTTTGGCACTCCTTAAGGGAGGAGTGGGATTGACCGATGGCATAACCGGATCGACCACTTCAGCACTCTTTGGATGAAGGGTGGGACTGACTGAGGAAGGGACTGGATTAGTCACCTTGGCACTCGTCAGAGGAGGAGTGGGATTGACCGATGAAGTAACTGGAGCAACCACTTTGACACTCTTCGGATGAAGGGTGGGATTGACCAATGACGGGACTGGATCAGTCACTTGGGTACTTCTCAATGGAGGAGTGGGATCGATCGGTGGCAGAACCGGATCGACCACTTTGACACTCCTCAAGGGATGAGTGGGATCGACCGATGGCAAAACTATATAGACCGCTTTGGAACTCCTTAAGAGAGGAGTGGGATCAACCGACGACAGAACTGGATCGACCACTTTGACACTCTTCGGATGAAGGGTGGGACTAACCAAGAAAGGAATTGAATCAGTCACTTTAACACTCATTAGAGGAGGAGTGGGATTGACCGATGAAGTAACTGAAGCAACCACTTTGAAACTTCTCAAAGGAGGAGTGGGATCGACCGATGGTGAAGTCGGGCCAACCACTTTGACACTCTTCAGATGAACGGTGGGACTGACCAATGATGGGACTGTATCAGTCACTTGGGTTTCACTTTCCAGATGAAAAGTGGGGCTAATCGATGAAGGAACTAGATCAGCTACTTTGGTGAGTGGTTCAACTGAGGATGAAACTAGATTGACCACCTGATCAACCGGATTGACCATTCCATCAACTAATTATGGTTTGGGGGAAATCCTACGATAACCTTTTGGAAGTTGAAGTTTCTCCAAAAGAGAAGAAGCCTCGTCCATGCGAGGACAAAGGTGAGAGTAATGATCACCTTTACATAACATATAAGGGAATTTGGCAGTTGTCTTCTTCTTACCAACCTTAACGTCACTAGTTGGTGGGGTATCATCAGCATGACCAGCAGGGGCTAATGATATGGAGGACCACATTTCTAAGACCTTGTGAATACCAGGGCAATCCCTCAGAAAGTGGTCACCCTTACAAATACTGCAATGGAATTTGGGTTTTGGATTCTTTATTTTAACTCTATCTACCTTATCAACACTCCCAGTACTATTAACAGTAGTTGGTTGCATAGATTCAACATTTGATGTAGTTGGAGGCTTGGTCCCTTTCTGGTTCTTCTTCTTCTCTTTATGTTTCTTCTTATTATTATTAACTAGGTTACTTGCTTCAGAGCTTTCACTAGGCGAACAAGGAGAAATGGAAGGATACCTGATGGACAAAGAAGGAGAAAGGTCGGCATGAGGTTGATGTGTAGGCGGTGTGCTTATATCTGAAGCACCTGCATCCGAGATGACCGTAGTGGAAAACAACCATACCGGTAACCCAATTGTGAGACCTAGAAGGCTCAAAGTAGCAATGTAAGGAGGACCGAGGTTTCCGTAAGAAATAAAAACAAAGGGTTGCCCTGGCAAAGGGGTTCCTTCATTGGTCATCCCGGGAACGCCATAAAAATAAAACTCTAACCTAGATTCTGCTAGGGAGAACAAACAACAGACCCTAAAAATCTAGTAAGCAAGCAAGCAAACAAAACCTTCTCACAATGAGCACACTAGTTGGTGATGAAATCCAACATCGCGGGAACAAAGTAAGAAGGGGCTGAGATAGAGTGGGTGGAAAAGTTACGTTGACGACCTGCTTAATGAACTTACACCCTGGTGAAAGCTCCCACACATAATCGTGGGTATACCCTCCAAGGAGCCCGAGTGAGTCTGGCCAACGTCGATTCCAGGTACCGTGAAGACTTGCCCCTCCACAGTCACCTTGTGTAAAGACCCTAGAGAGATAGGCCACTAAGGTTACCAACTACAACAATAATGCCTGGGGAAACAGTCAACAGTTCGATCCACACGCAAGGGTAGGGTATCTAGCCCAAAATCAACTTAAAAGGCTTCCACTGATCATTGTGGGTATACCTTCAAGCGACTCCCATAATACACACAATCTCTACACCAAGACCAACAAATCAGGGTGAGTGATTCTGCTAGTCTCAATGCGACCTCGTGATTGACCCTTGTGCGACAAGGGCTTCCCAGGACAAAATGCAGCAATTGGATTTCACCGCTCCCTAACACAAGATCCTATGTTTGTTTGCAGCTTTGGAAAGTTATCTTTCACACCAATTCCAAAGCCCTACAACTAATCTAATGTAGGTTTTCTACCAGAAAATGTAAAAATGTATAATCAATTTTAGTTTAGCGCTTGATTTTTAAAGCTATTGTTACTCAAAAGGAGAATGGCATGGACAATATGGTGCTTTGACCGACTCGAAAGTTATGCAAAGAGATGAAGATGCAATATTTTCATTTCGATGAAAGCTATGCTACGAGAAGGAGAAAACATTCATCATTTCAGATGCACAATGTCCCAAAATGTCAAAAAAACATGCAATTCTACTACTTTAAATACAGGCATTCAAGGAAGACAATAAAATGCGAAGAAGAATTCGAGAAAAGATAGAGAGAAAGAGAAACCACTCAAAACTAATTGCTTGAGAAGATGACCTCAAAGATCAAAAGGAAAAGTGTATAGACCTTTGAATTTCCTCACAAAAGCTTCCACTTGGTCAGATAAATGAGAAGAAAACAGTAAGTTGACTCTAAATCAACAAAGACAAAGAGTGACTTCAAGGCAAGGAAAAAAAAATGTCACAAACCCAAACAAAAAGAGAATCAATTCTTAGAAAACAGGGTGTTGAAGGCCAAGACCAAGATGAATTGAGATTGTAAAACTCTTGAGCCAATGCCAAAATCAAGAAATGAATTCAGAGAGTAAAAATATTGAAAATTTTCTCACAGAAAAGGGGCAGCGCTCTGGTGTAAAGGGCACCAGAGCATTCCAACGACACTCTGTGTAAGGCCAACGGGGAGCACTAGCGCTCTGATAGCAAGGGCAGGGGACCGCTAGGCTCTCAAAATTTAGAAAAAAATGCCCAGAAAGTCTAAAAAATCAAGCAAACTTAGTCAATCATCTTGACGGTGATGAAATCAAGTGCCAATCAATAAGATCTAAGAATCAAAGACAGTATGGAGAAGTTCAAGAAGTGGGCAAAGGGCCAAGACGTAGGAAAGGAAACAAAAATTAGATCTCTTCCCTAGTGGAGTCGCCAATTTCTATTACAGGTGAATCCTCATGCGGACAAGCGGATTCCATCTTGGTATATAGACCGCTAAAACAAAGACAGAAAGGGTGCTATCATTGGTCACTGACATCCTTTTAGATCTAATTAAGCTAATATACGAAGAGGAAGAAGAAAAATGTGTACCTTGTTAATGGCGTTTGTCCTCGCAAAGTCCAAGTTGAGCTTTGATCCTAAGCTCCTTGGTAGATCATGTAGAACAAACAAAGATACAACAAACTTCCTATTCTACTGAGATTAGCTCAAATACAGATCTATCTACTGAAGATAAGTTCATGTGAAACAAACATAAACTTGAAAGAAACAGGCCAAGCATGTATGTGTATTAATGAGAACAAATGAAGAGTACTTACAATCCTCTGATGAAGGTGCAACAACTTCTTCTAGCTCTCCTTGTCCAACCCCTTTGCTCAAGTAATCTACACTGATTATGCTTCAATCGCATCTCACTTATGGGATCATAAGTTTGGTGTAATTCTCAATCTCCATATATCATGTACTGTATATTACCTATGAGATCATAGGTTTCATACCTCCAATCTTTTATGTACCATGTACCCTTTCACCATGAGAAGGCCTCCTTATATAAGCTTGGAGAGGCCCAACCACTTGAGAGATCTTTGGGATAAGTTGAGGATTCCTCTCCTTCAGTTTTGGATCTCCCCTAAGATCATGCCTTGAACTCATATTCGAATCCAACCAACCTCAGAGATTGAGGGGCTTCTCCCCTGATTTCTTCCAACAAACCAGATTTCGTCCAAAAAAGGCCAGCACTCCCTCAAAAGGGACACAGAGCGTTGGAACGCTCCCCTGGAAGTGGGTACAGAGCGCCAGCGCTCCCTAACGGAGCATAGGGGAGTGCTCCCTTCCAAAAAATGACTTTTTAGTGGTTTTTCCAGTGGCAAAAGGCGTGTACTCCTTGTCAATTGATTTCTCTTCTTCAAGACTAGTCTTTGAGGTGTCTTAAGTGTACTTATGATGTCGTTAGAGGCACGACATAGGCAAGATGGCAGTATGATGTTTGCGACACTTATGACACTTGTGGTCAAGATGTGACACTTGCGGACAAGATGTGACACTTACAACACTTCTAATGATGACACTTACGACACTATTGAAGTGAGTAATTTTGACTTGTAACAGTCCTCTTGATTGTGCTCCAACCACAATTCCTCTACAATAGTAATATGAATATTGCAATGACACATATATAATATGAAACGTAGATGACCATAATATGAAATGCCAAAAAGACAAATAAATAAATAACTAACTTTAAATTGAACGCGAAAAATTAAAGTGAACGCATAACTTTAACTTTAAATTTAAATTTAACGCTAGAAATTTAAATTGAACACGGAAGAGAATAAATTGAAATCGAACACCATAAGTTGAAATTGAACGCATAACTTTAACTTGAACGCATAAATTGAAAGCATAACTTTAAATTGATTGCATAACTTTTAATTTAGCGCATAACTTTTAAATTGAACACATAAATTTAAGTTGAATTCATAACTTTAAATTGAACTCATAACTTTAAATTGAATGCCATAAATTTAAATTGAACTCATAACTTTAAATTGAATGCATAAAAGACAGAAAGACATAAATAATTTTAAATTGAACGGGTGAAACATGGCATCAGGGAATGCCACAGTTCACACTCCATAAAAAATGAATGCCTCCCCCAATATGATACGTGCCTGCAAATGAGGTTGAGGTTGAGGTAGTTCATGCTAATTATCCAAATGTGGCAATAAAATCTTACACATCTATTGATATCGGTTAATATTATAAACATGGCAATCATATGGACTTATAGTAATTTCTTAATATGATTAGGTAAATGTAAAAAAGTAAACAGGTTGTCGGATGCATTCATAAATGCAAGGAAGTTTTGAACAATAAATCTCATTCATTGATTCGCAAGGATGACGAAGAATATGCCAGCATATTCAAATAATAGCCATCAGATTAGGATTTAAGATTAAAATATCATTAATTGTGCCCATTTCCAATAGGTGTACGCCTATCGGCTTAAAAATATGAACCTATGTTTTACACCAATTCCAAACATTTGATTATTGGATCGCCCTTCAAGTTTTACCTATGAGTCTTCTATATCTATCCTTCTTGATTCCTATACTATGTATGTTATTATTGTTATGGGAACATTTTCTCCGAATTAAAATATCAATCACCCACAGCATATTGATTCTTCAAATCAGATTAGATAAGTAATGAGTATGAATATCGTAATTCTCACTAATTTTCTCAATCAATTTCTCTCAACCAATTTAATTATTTTAGGATTCCTTTGAAACTAACTAAATAATAGTTTAACTTTGCACCTGTACAATTTGCTAATGTATGCTCTCCAAAGAATTCCATATAGACTACTAAATATAATTTTGTAGAAACCAAATATCCATTAACACACCAATTCTTAACAATTATATTTCAAAATTTTCAATACATCTATGAATAAAACTGTGAATGTAATTTATGTGGAATGATTAAGAAAACAATATAACTCTTCCAATAGCATAAGATATGATTTTTTGTAGTTCACAATAAACTTTCTTTAACAAAAGAATTTACAAGATTTACCATAGATTAATTCTTTGATTTGTCGAAAACTTGAATGGCGAGTTGAATCTCTTTTGAAAACCGAGATGTCCACCATCTTTGTTTAGAGGCAAGTATACAGTTGTAGCACACATTACCTTACACTCCACAGCAGAATGGAGTAACCGAGAGGAAGAACAGATCCCTCAAGGAGATGGCCACTTGCATGTTGCATGCAAGATCTCTACCACCCAAGCTTTGGTTTGAGGCACTTAACTTTGCTAACCACATTCAAAACATATCTCCTCATAGATATGTCAAGGATCGGACTCCCTTTGAGGCATGGAGTAGCAACAAGTCGGAAGTCACCCACTTCTGAATATTCAGATCATGTTCATGGGCACGTGTACCCTCTGAAAAGAGGAAAACATTAGATCAACATTAGAAAGCATGCATATTTGTGAGATATTCAGATGGTGTGAAAGGTTATAGGTTACTTGATCCCTCTACTGATAGGCTCATCATTGAGAAAAGTGTTCAGTTTGAGGAAACTCCCTTGCATGCACCATTGAAGCCACATGCAGAGTCCTTTGTACCACTACCTACACCAAACATCGGTGATGAGGAGTATACTCACTCAGATCATGGTTCAGGTTTGAGCTCCAAATCTAATTTGAAATATGATGAGCATGTCGATGATGATCATGCAGATGTTGAGCCACCATACATTCCCAAGCGGGAACAGACCACCATATAGGAAGTAGAAGACCTTGTGGGGGATCTAGCAGATCAAAGGAGGATGAAGTATCAGTTTCAGGATCCTCCTCATGCACTCATAGCTACTGAACCAGTGATTCCCATGCAATGTTATATGGTTCTAGCTTCAGACCCACGGACCTATGTAAAGGCTGTAGGGAATCCCTTCTGGGAAGTTGTTATGTAGGAGGAGTACAACTCTCTCCTTGAGAAATAGACTTGGGATCTGGTCCCACTTTCTTTAGACAAGAAGTTTGTCAGATGCAGATGGGTCTACATGACCAAGAAGGAAGTAGACGGACAGGTGAGCAGGTATAAGGAAATATTGGTTTCCAAAGGCTTTCAACAGATTCATGGGATAGATTATGATGATAACTTTACTCCCGTAGAAAAGATGGACTCCATCTGATTGGCCATTTCCATTGCAGCATCTAGGGGGTGGGAATTTCACCATATGGAGATGAAGAATGATTTTCTTCATGGGGATCTCTCAGAGGAGATTCACATGGATGAGTCATAGGGGTTCATTCAAAACTCATCCTTAGTATGTTGACTGAAGAAGTCCCTATATGGCCTCAAGTAGGAACCTAGAGCATGGTATGTGAAGATGGATGCCTACTTGTTATCTCAACACTTTGTCGAATGTAAATCAGATCCAAATGCCTACATGTTGAGGACCTCATACTCCTTGTTGATCCTAGTTCTCTATGTTGATGATCTTCGGATCACATGAAGTTTGGCCTCAACCATTGTTGTGATCAAAGACATTTTGCATGACAGGTTCTCTACGATGGACATGGGTCCACTACATTATTTCCTTGGTCCCAAGATTAGTTAATATGCTTCATGCATCAAGCTCTCTCAGACTAAGTATGTTAGGGATCTCTTGATTAGATTCCACATGACTGACTGTAAGTTGGTAGCCACACCCTTTCTGTCAAGGTTATATCATGAGGATGCTTGGGTTACACCAGTGGTGGATAGCACCTTGTAACGACAGCTTGTGAGAAGCCTTCTATATCTCACCCACAACCATCTGGATCTTTCATATGCAATAGGGGTAGTTTCCAGGTACATGCAGGAGCCGCATGAGCTACACTAAAAGGTTTCCAAGCAAATCCTAAGATATGCTCAGGGGACCATAGGTTATGGTATCCACAACGTGGTAGGTTTTGCATTAGATCTCATGGGCTTCACCGATTCCAATTAGGATGGTGATAGCATAGATCACAATTCCACATCTGGGTACATGCTTAGTTTGGGTTCTAGTCCCATCTACTGGTCGAGCAAACAAAAATCGGTTATTTCTCTATCAGAGGTTAGTACAGAGGAGTGGTCAATGTCACTATTCAGGCACTTTGGCTTCAGAACTTCCTCACCAAGCTTGGCATCCAATTTTATCATTCGACTATCATTTAGTGTGACAATCAAAGTACTCTCAAGTTTTGCAGAGACCTAGTGCAACGGAAGCGGACCAAACACATCGAGATCCATATACATTACATTAGAGAGATGGTACATGACAGGATCATCAATTTGCAGTACTATCCATCCTCCAAATAGACTCCAGAAATATTCGCCAAGGCCTTTACTAAGAAGAAGTTCCACTTCCTGTGCGATTTTTTTTTTGTGAAGGACACAATTGCTTAGCAACTGCTTTTGTTCCTTCTTCATTTTTTGCACTGTACTTTTAGGGGGGTGTTTCCCATGAGGTTTTCCCTCTTTCCTCTATTTTTTCAATGTTTCATTCTTACATACATTGTACAATGGGTACCTAACATGGCCTTGGTTGTTGGGACCCATTCATCATGTACACCCTCACCTAGTATTTATTTTCCTAAGGTTGATAGTCCAATGTTGAGAACACTTCCTTAGATGAGATTATTCTCTCTAGAGAATATTCCCCTACAAAATAGGGCGCTCCTCGTCAGTTCAGAGTTAGTTACACTCAGTTATACAAAATACCAAAACATACCTCTACAAGTAAGGCCTGAAGATATTATTCACGAGGCTTTGAAAAGTAGAGGGAGCATTGATCAAGTTGATTGCCACAACCATGAACTCATAATGACCCCTATGAGCTGTGAAGGTTGTTTTGTGAGCATCCTCCTCTTGAAGATAACCAGAACAAAGATCAAGTTTAGAGAAGTAGGTGGCCACATTGAGTTCATCCATCAACATTTCACATGAGTAGAGAAAAATTAATTGGATATTAAGTAAATTGATCAAATCTCCATAACAAAGTTATGCTCAAGGCCTACACACAACCAAACTAGAACAAACCTTCCTCGTTCCTTATTAAGTATTTCATAAAGCTAATATAAATATGAAAGCATTAACTCAACTAATATTATGTTTATCAGTTCCACATCAATTAAATGCAGGATATGTAAAGACGAGGTGCAATAGGAATTGCAGGGGAGAAAAGAGAACTATATATA
>ML821065.1:33425-71857 GCA_009831015.1 Picea engelmannii | reverse complement strand
TTTCTGATGAAGAACATCTTAAACATCTAAGAAGGGCTTTTCAAAAGTGTAGGAAGTTTGGCATTTCATTGAACCCCAAGAAGTCTAATTTTGGCATGGAAGAGGGGAAGTTGCTTGGTCACATTATTTCAAAGGAGGGAATAAAGATAGACCTCAACAGAGTTGAGGGAATCCTAAAAATTGGCACATCCAGAAGCAAAAAAGAAGTGCAAGCTTTCCTGGAGAAAGTGAACTTTCTGAGAAGATTCATCCCTAACCTTCCTGAAATCATAAAGCATATCACTAACATGCTCAAGAAAGGAAGTGAGATAAAGTGGACCCCTGAAGCCATAAAATCCTTTGAAGACATTAAAGTGCATTGACCAAGGCCCTAGTGCCGACCAACCCTAATTTTGAAAAAGACTTTATATTGTTTTCTTTTGCCTCAGAGCACACCATTGCTGGTGTTTTGTTACAAAAGGATGAGTAGAATTTTGAGAGGCCTATAGCATACTATAGCAGGACATTGAGGGATTCCCCATTGAAGTATGATATCATGGAAAATAAGGCATATGCACTGGTCAAATCCCTAAAGGAATTTAGAGTTTATATCTTGCATTCTCATACCACTGCCTATGTGCCCAACAATTCTGTGAAAGACACTTTAACTCAGCCTGATCCCGAGGGAAAAAGGGGCAAGTGGATAGTTGTGTTGTTGGAGTATGACCTTGAGATCAAACCTACCAAGTTGATCAAGGGGTAGGGACTTGCAAAGCCGATGACACAAACAAATTGTGAGCTCTCAGGAATAAATTTCATTACTGATTTGTTAGCAGATTCAGAAGAAGAAAGGGTTCCTCATGTATCTCAAAAATTCCTTGACTCCCCATGGTATGATGATATTAGTTATGTATTGAGAAACTTGCAGTCTCCTCCTGAATTGATTAAAACCAAGGCCAGGTTCTTAAAGCTAAAAGCAACAAATTTTTGTATTGTAAATCAATCTCTGTATTGGAAGAATACAGGAGGAATCTTGTTGAGTTGCTAGCTGGAGGGAGAAGCAGAAAAGACCATCAGAGAGTTTCATAAAGGTGACTGTGGAGGGAACCACTATTGGAAAACTATTGTGCACAAGATATTGAGGGTTGGGTTCTATTGGCCTAACATTTTTTTTTATGTCTATAAAGAAGTTTCAAGCTGTCATGAATGCCAGATTTTTTATGGGAAGAGAAAATTGCAGCCTTTGCCCTTGAAACCCATCTCTGTTGAAGCACCTTTTAAACAATGGGGCCTTGATTTCATAGGATAAATTCATCCACGGTCTTCAGCTCAGCACAAGTGGTTACTGACGACCATATATTACTTCACCAAGTGGATTGAAGTAGTTCCCACCAGGCAAGCCACAAATGTTGTTATCATTAAGCTTTTGGAGAACAATATTTTGTCTAGGTTTGGTTGCCCAATCAAAATCATTACAGACAATGCAATGTCCAAGAAGATGGAAAATTTTTGCAGAGATTACAATATATCTCTTGGCCATTCCACAACTTATTACCCTCAAGGTAATGGATTGGTTGAGTCATCCAATAAGAGTTTGACTAGAATTATCAAGAAGCTGCTGCAAGATAACAAAAAGGCTTGGCATAAAAAGCTCATCCATGCACTATGGGCTGACAGGATCACTACTAAAAGGTCTATTGCTACTTCACCCTTCCAAATTGTGTATGGCACAGAGGCTATTTTTCCTATTGCATTAGGATTGCCAGTGATGAGATTGCTACAGGAGCAAGATGCTGAAGCAGATGCCACTCGAAGGAGAACAAATGAACTGATTAATGTCCAACAAATAAGAGAAAAAGCCTTCAACAACTCTCATCTACACCAAGACATGATTAAAAAGGCTTTTGACAGACATACCAAGGAGGATGATTTCAAAGTGGGGGATTTGGTGTTGAGATGGGATGCCAGAAATGAAGATAAAAGGAAAGCATGGGAAATTTGACCATCTATGGCTGGTGTTGGGGTCCTATAATCATAGGTAACTTGATTCTTCGACTGCTTATTTGGCATTGCTCCCGTGATGAAGACATCTAACTTACTGGGCTCGGTTGATTCATTTTCCCCCTCCATCCATTTCGCCCGATCCTCCATCACCTTGCTGCACCCTTCATCCACCGCTGCGCTTTTCAGTTCCTCATCCTTCAACTCATCACACCCATCATTCATTCTTGCATGAATAAACAAACTTAGGATAATAAACAAATAATTAGATTAATTAATAGTGTTAATATTAATTGAATTAGTGTAATTAGACTAATAAGCTAGATTAGTCTTGTTAATAATTAATTAATTAATAATTAGTAATTAGATTAGTTATTTAAGTTAGTTTATTGTAAAAATATTAATTGAAAACAATAAAACAATAATATAAAACAATTAAAAACAAATTCATAAAATATTAAATACAAAATGTAAAAAAAATAAAATAACAATTAAAAAATAAAACAAAAACATAAATTAAATAAAAAATAAGCATAAAACTTAAATAACAAAGATTAAAATTAAACGACACATAATAAAACGTAAATACAAGAATTAAAAAAATAAAAAACAAAACATAAAAAACATATAATAATTAACAAAAAACAAAAAATAAAAATTAAAACCAACACATTAATCCTATGTCTACCTGTATGCTTTCCCTGTACAACTCGGACACCCCCTCCCTCACATCACATCAACGCCATGGGGTCCGAGTTAGTGGTATTGGGAGGGATAGGTGTCACCTCATGGTGAACTCGGAGCCCCCCCTCCCAATACCACTTACCACCTCAGGGGGGTCCGAGTAAACCACCCTGCCCTCCAAAACCGCCCTTCCGAAAAATGAAAAAACCGTCTTTTTTCCAGTTTGACCAGTCTTTTTCCGAGGACGATTTCGGGCAAAAGGAGACGGATTTTCAAAATCCGAGAGAGGTTTTTGTTTAGCACGGGCTGAAGAACAAAAACCTCTACCATATTTTACATAAGTGTGAGGAACAAAGAGAATCAAATCCATCTTTCAGCCCCATTTTTCAGTTTTTCGTTTTTCCTGTTTCAACCCTAATTTTGCGGGAGTCGTTTCGGCGAGTTGGAGATGAATTTGGAAAAACCGAAAGACTTTTTTGTCCAACACATGCTCATATACAATAACCTATTTCTGTTTATGTACAAGTGTCACCATTGAGGAGAAACAAATGTCTGAGTTGACCCCTTTTTTCAACAATTCGGCTCGTCTTTCATGGCAGACAGTTCAAGATTTTCAAGGATTTTATTTCTATTTTTGGCCGAGATGGTTGAATTTGAACTCCTGAGCCTGGGAGAGTCTATTATATATATTGTAACAAGTCAAATGTACAAGGGGGATCAGTTGGGAACCATGATTTAATTTGTATCAGAGCTCACAGAGCCTTCATGGATTCATTTTTCAGTAATACAGTGCTATGCTGCAGGATTCTAGTGACTAATTTGATTGGTGATGTGCATCCCTCTCTGTAAATTTGTTTTTCTGTTATCACAATTAATTCCTACCTCTGAATTATTCCGAGAAGATTAAGAGAAAAATTGGTTTTAATGTACCCTCTGTCTCTTGCTTGGTATAGTTTTTATGTTTTCCATTGAAGATTAAACTCTGAATTCTCAGTTGCTCTATGTTTAATTGGATTTCTTAATCTGTTCCATCTCTCCCATTTCATTTAAATCAAAATATTCAGTGAGTTGTCTACCTTGCCCTGCAAGATTAGCCTGTTGATAATGGATTTTGATCATTTTTCTGCGGTGACTTCATAGCCCATGGTTCCTTTTCTCTGCCCTTACCCAATTCAAAAAAAAAACTTTCTATCCTCATAACTAGCCTTATATCCATTTCCAACAAAGTTAGATCATACAGAGAGATCCCTCTATGAGTCTTGGAGGGCTAGATCCTTGAATCCATGCGATTTTGTGGTTATCCCTATCGATTTCCTCCTCAACCTGGGAAAATACAGGGTGATAATAGCTGAGACCTTTCAAAATTGTGGCATACCATGGAAATAATGCCTATCTGCTACAGGAACGTAATGGAGATATCGTTGGAGGAGGACTTGTGAATGGCAGGTTTCTCAAACATTGTATCGTGTAAACGAATTTTCACCCTTTCCATTCATTATATATAACCATTTTTGTTTTTCAGTTGAAGAAATCAGAATCAAATCAGCAGAAATTAAAGCCTGAAGCAAAGGCCCTAAGTTATGTTGAGTATAATTTGAGTTTTGTGAATAAGATGTTGATAAATTCAGTTGTAGGAGTAAAATAAAGCCCAATGGCTAGGCACTTGGTCTGTCATTATTTGCTACCTCGCTGGGAGGATAGCATCCCCAGTTGGAGCCCATGTTATCACCATTAAAATTTTGGTGTGAAATCGATATTGCAGGACTTAGCAAGGTGATAAATTAGTTTGGAAGCCCGACAAACTAGAGATGGGGTTAAATCTAGCAGGAGGAGGCTAAATATGGCAGGGCGCTAAGGTGATGAGACCTGATACGTCGCAGATCGCGAGCTCCCCAGATCGACGGTTGAGGATCATTTCGAGAGGAGGAGTTGCGCGGAGGATAATTCTCGAAAGCGGGTTGAAAACTAAACCATGGTTTTCGGTCGGAACCACGTGGTGCCACTGGGTGCATTTCGAGGCGAGAAGTGGGTTACCCCAAACCACTTTCTCGTGCCCTCGAAATTGGAAAAGTATATAAAGGGAATGTGTTGTTTATTTGATTATTTTTCAAAATACTGGAACGTTTGAAAGTTGGTGCGACCACCCCCATTCAACTGCAGCTCAACAGTACGCCAAGTTCATGCCATTTTCTCTCATTTCCAAGTATTTTTCATCATCGCCATGGACCCTATCATAACTTCAATAACAGAGCAAGACCCTGTGTCGAATGAAGAAGCCCTAATTGACCAAGACTCAGACGTGTTCGACATCGAAATCACCATTTCTCCCATCTCTGTGTCCAAAAGCAATCTGTCTGATAATATAGGAAAGTAGATACCATTCCTTGAAGCAGTTTAGGCCACTATAGTCCCTTACGTTGTCGAAGTCACTTTCCCTTTTACCGAATTCATAGGTTGGTGCGTAGAGCAGTATTCACAAGAAGAGAAAGTCATCTTAAATCAACAGGGGTCCGAGGTCCTATGTAGGGTAGAGAGTCTATCAATTTGAGATGCCCTTAGTATAACAGAGTCTTTCTCCGCAACGTCTGAACCTTTCGATGAAGAAAAAATAATTAGGGTCTACAGAGAGTGTCCATCAGAAGTCAAAGATCTGTTTTTATAGACAATTGTCAAACCAGAACATCTTTCAGAGAGTCTGTCCTTGCCAATGAATGTGAGTATAATGGTTATTGAGGTCCAATGGGTCTGTTCCCTGTTGAGTCAAATTTTAGGTCTAGATAATGACAAACATGTGGTCGGGGTCATGCTGGGTTTACTGTTGGCATTCTTTCAGTCAGAGTATGGTCTATCAGTCTGTTTTAGTTTTGATCAATTCATAGTTGATAATATCCATAAACAACTAGTGAATTTTCTCTCTCTATGACATTTAAGATATTATACCCATTTGTTGAAGATTTTCCTGGAAGAAAATAAGAGAGAATTACCTGAAGCAACATTCATATCAACCGAATGTAAGAGGATTACATTGTTCATCTTCATCAACAAAGTCATGTCCATAGTTTACAGTTTGATTTTCAACACCATCCTACCTAGAGTTTTGGATCACATGAGGAGCTATCTACAGTCAAATCTAGAAAACAGAGTGGGAGACTGGGTGTTGTTCATGCATTCAACAGTAGTCTGGGTTTATGGTTGTCATGAATCTCCCTATCTACTGCCTATTTTTCTAACCCCCGGAGTCTTTGCCCTCAAATTCATTAGGCAAAGAATCATATCTGAGACAGAGCATTTCCTGAAATTGCACAAAGCCTCCAACCTCAAATTCCCTTTTATCATTGGACCCTTCATTGTCAAAACTAGATCATGCCTATCTTAGATTCAAGCAAAGCTCAAAGAGTTGGGTTTTGCATAGCTACATGGAAGAAGATATGATCCACATCAAATCATATCCAAGAGAAGACTGATGAACAAATAGGCCCCTTATGAGCATGAACATGTTGAGGGTTTTGATAAGTTGGCAAATCTAGAAGTATGTTTTGATATGGAAACAATCTTGCAACCAACTCAAATACAACAAATGGAGGCAACCCTGCAACAGAGTCAAACACAACAAGCTCCTCAGAAAGTAATATTCAAAGTCCCCAAGGTTAGTGTTTAAAACAAGAGAAGCAGTTCAGAGGCCATGGGCACCAGTGATCAATGAACTGCCCCTAAGAAGATGAAGATTACATAGTCCCCACAGATAGTCGATTTAGAGGAGGAAGAGCCTAAAGAACAAGTGAATATGGACATGGTGGAGAGTGGTACTAGCATTGTAGAAGTTGAAGAGGGAAGCAAGCTCCAAAGTGAAGGCAGTTCAAGATCCTTTAGCAGCAAAAAACACATATTTGATAAGACATATGGGGCAACTTATCAATCTAAAGAAGATTTGGCAAAACAATATGCTGAGAAAGGAAACATGGGTATGGGTGAGATGAGGGATTTAGTCCCTGAAGTGGAAAATATTTCTCGACACAAGTCTTCTCCATTCACAATGAGGGATATTGAGAAGATGACCTTCAACAATGAAGTTGCATATGAAGACAAAGTATCTGAGATCAAGATAAAGTATGACAACATCAATGCTCCAGACAAAGTCAAATTCCAGAGGAATACCAGTGACATGTTGTATTCTAATTACTTGAGTCTAAGCTTGAAGAATTCAAAGTTGTCATCTTATGCAATAAAATTGGAATGACATTTGAGGCAAGAAAAGGCATCCAACAGAGCTTGGCAGACTCAGGTCAAGAGGCTAAAATCTGAAGGCCCTCAAGAGGTGAAATCCTCATTGGATGAAAAGGACAAACTTGTGCAAAGCTTGAAGAAGAAACTAAAAATGTCTGCCACAGAGCATCCAAAAAACAACAGAACTGGTTGCTCTAGAACATGAAAAAGAAACATTTTGACAAGAGACAATGGATTACAAAGCTAAGGTGTTGCAACTAGAACAAGAAAAGGTGAATTGGTCACAAGGACAGACATAATTGCTGAACAGGGCTGTAGTTGTACCTTCTGCTGCTGAAGCTGGGCCAAGCACTGAAGGACTTGTCTAGGCTATGTCACAAGTTAGCCTGAAGGTAGGGGAAATCAAGGGGTTAAAAGGAGACATAGAGAAATTGAAGCATGAAATGAAAGCAAATGATGAAAGAATGGCTCAATTTCAAAAGGAGAATCAAGCCTTGCAGGAAAGGATAGACAAGCTGAAAATAAGATTAAGAGGTAAAGGAATATTGCAGGGAGCCAAACTCATCATCTAGGATGCAATAGTTGTTGAAGCTGCCAAGTTCATAGTGTATTTAAACTTCATCAATGATAAAGACAACATGGCCATCATAGCCAGAAGCAGGTGCACTGTTGTGAATGAGACTTTAGCAAAGAAACCATCAGAGTGGGCCCAAAATGCCATAAACATGCTAAACTCCATCCCTACTACAGAACTTTAGACCGTTGGAGTCAAGGATAGAACTACATTGATCATCTGGGATAGGAGGGTTATTGCTAAACATAACCTGGTGAAATCAGTCCAAACCAAGGCAACACAGATAGAGCAAAGTGTGGAAGAATTCAAGGATCGATTTGAAGAATTGTTTATTAAATGCCTCCCACCATTTTGGGACGGCAAAGGTAAATTATATGATCAGGAAGAATACAACGCTCGCCTCACTCAATGCAGAATGGATCACTCCAAGTTTGAAAACCTGGAGGAAAACCTTAAAGGAGCAACCCTGGTTGAACATCTAATTACAGATTTTGAGATTCTGAATCAGTTCAAAACAGTGAAAATTGGACTACCATTCATGACATATGCCTCCTGCATTGACCTGGAGATCCAGATCAAAGAAATTATGGATTATGATATCCCTTATGACTTGCAATGGAAGGAGATAGTACGGCTAGGTAAGACAAAGTGTAGTTTTCCAACATCCAGTAAATGATGTCCAGGTGTCACTGAAGATGGCAGATCAGACAGAAGACCAAAATAGAACAAGTGGCAAAGAAAGAAGCTGAAACGTCAGAGGAGTTAGAAGCCGGAGCATCAAAAGTTTCCTTGTTAATCATTGTAATCAGTCCCAACACATAAATTGTCTTTTGTAATTATTGTAATCAGTTGTTAGAAGGTGAAATGTTTTAGTTCAACTATTGTAATCGGTTTCAAACCGAAGGAACTCAAATTGTATAAGTATTAGAGGTTCCAAATGTATTAACGTTGGTAGAAGTGCAAGGGCACGATTTTAGCTGTTCGGACTTAATTTGTAATTTTCTGGAGCTAAATTGAATACATATGCAGAAGTCTTTGAAGTTTCCATGAAAAGATTCTAATGGTGGTGATTTGAGTTTTGTCTCCTCTCTTTGTATGTATTTCCTGTATTTGTGATTTCATTTTCATTGTCTTCTGTTTAAAATGGATAGTCAAAGGCCCATAATTCATCTTGTGATGCTCTCGGCTGAAGCAATTTAAACTGTGTTAAGTTCTTCCTAACTAATTCAAAATTCATTTATTTAATTCTCTGATGCAGTTATATGTTTTCTTTTTCTTCCTACACTCTACAAATTCACAAATTATAACTCAGATTTATCGCCTCATTTAGCCTTTATCCTCTAGAGATTTGTACAGACAATTCAATGTTTCCATTTATTTTTAGAAGTTTGACTCCATAGCCCTAAGTGTCCCTCCCCTTCCTTGCCAACAAATTTATAAAAAAAACCCAAAACAACAAAACCTAGCCATTGATTGTCAAAGAAACACCAAGTGACACGAGAGAGCCCTCTTTGAGCTGAGCAGGCTAGTACCCAGCTCTAACGTTGGTTTGTAGGTTATCTCTGTTGTTTGTTTTATCAGTCGAACAAATTTACAGAGTGCTAACAAAGGCCATCACTTATTTCACTAGTCATAGTGATAACCTCCATCTAGGTCCTCATATCAACTGCTTGTAGGGTCCTAACCACTCAATTGGTGCAACCTATGATACTATCTCCCTTAGCATGGTCAATATTATCTCTCAAATAAGATCATCTCTTATCAGTGATAGGGATTCCATTGACTCCAATTCCATGGTTACCAAGTATACCCATATAGGAGATGTTGTCAAACAGTTTAACGTCCCACACCTCCCATGGATATTACGCACCTTAGTGGATCTGATACACTATTTCAAATCATGTTTAGTGGATGCATGACCTTAAACTACCTACTATTATACCTTTGGTCCATCATATTGGGCATTTGGCAACAATCGTTCCCCCAATCCTCGTATAATGACACTGGGGGCAATATGACTTCCCACCTTGGTCCTATGAGACCTAACTCTCGACATAACACCAATGCACATTGTACCCTTTGTGGGAACCATAATTACACCTTGTTATGTCTCGTGCCCCTAGATATCATGTGATTATGATCCACATGGCTTAATTGGAATGATCCAACCTTCATTGCTTCATGCAGTGTGCCCTCCTTAGATTTGGTCATTTTAGTTACCCCCCATAAGGGCAACATGGCCTCCTTTAGGGAGTGCCTTTTTTTGGGAACTCGTGGTTCCTTGGCCTCCTTCAGATAGTCCCTTTTCTAGGAACTCATGGTTCACTAGCCTCCTTGGCGGAGTGCCTTTTTCGGGAACTAATGGTTCCTTGGCATCCTTTAGGGAGTGCCTTTTTAAAAACTCATGGTTCCCTTGCCTCCTTTAAGGAGTGCCTTTTCCAAGAACTCATGGTTCCATGGCCTCCTTTAGGGAGTGCCATTTCTGGGAACTCGTGATTTCTTGGCCTTCTTTGGGAATTCATCGTTCCCAAGCCTCCTTCAGGGAGTGCCTTTTACGGGAACTTGTGGTTCCCTGGTCTCCTTCAAGGAGTTCCTTCTTGGGGAACTCATCGTTCCATGGTCTCCTTCAGGGAATGCCTTTTATGGGAACTTGTGATTCTCTGACCTCCTTTAGGGAGTGGATTTTCTGGTAACTCGTGGTTCCTTGGCCTCCTTCAAGGAGTGCCTTCTTTAGGAATTCATCATTCCTTGGCCTCCTTCAGGGAGTGCCTTTTCTGGGAACTTGTGGTTCCCTAGCCTCCTTCAGGGAGTGCCTTTTCCAGGAGCTTGTGGTTCCCTAGCCTCCTTCAAGGAGTGCCTTCTTTGGGAACTCATCATTCCATGGTCTCCTTCAAGGAGTACCTTTTTTGGGAACTCACGATTCCCTCACCTCCTTCACGAAGTGCCTTTTTTGGGAATGCATGTTTTCTTGGCCTCCTTCAGGGAGTGCCTTTTATAAGAATTCATCATTCCTTGGCCTCCTTCAGGGGGTGCCAAAAATTTCATCCAAGGGCCATTTTCCCCGCCAAAGTTAAACTGACAAGCACATGAGCTCACTAGCTCTGTATTTTATAACATTTGCACTATCATGTTTCTTTTCACCAGTACTTTTACTTCAAGTATTCAGTTTTATGTGTGCATGTACTTTTCAGAAGGCTCTCTTTGTCTCTTGACTACACATGGTAGGGCCATTCACCCTGCCCCTTTAGGTATATACTTTGTCAAACTGGAATGTTAAGCACTCCCTCTGTGCTCATTGCATTAACCAATATCATCTCCCCCTCAATACATCTTTGGGGTTCATTTCTATCGTTGTGCATGCAACTTCACCTAGTTCCACATGCACTTTGTTGCCATAGACGATAACATTCCACCCTCATGGATTTCCTTATTTTTAGCTCCCATTGCATTATTAACACCCATGTTGTTTTATCCATATAATGGGAGTCCGACTAGTATACATCCCAAAGAATGAACTACATTCTTCCTTCTCATCATCATTCTGATCTATACCTAAACTACATGCTTCCTTCTCATCATCATGTTGACCCATACCCTTCGACTCCTGGTCATTTACATTTTTTTATGGTTGGTTTTGTTGAATTCATTTCTACATTTTCAATGCCCCCACATCTCCCCCAATATTTGTATACCATCTACATTCCAACTCATCATTTACCCACCTCCACAATGACCCAACACAGGGGCCCCTTCCCCCAATTTACTCTCACTACTCTTGCCTCACAAGACCGAGCTATTTCATCACTAGGGACCTCATCTTTGTGTTTGCACATTCAACCAATTATTTTTCCATTCATTGGTAATTGTACAAAGCACATATGTTTTACGGGAAGTAATTCTACCCATTCCATCGCACCCGATGGCTTCATTTCACCCAACAATAGTCCTAGTCACCCTTGGTCGAAGCATTCAAATTGAGTCACCTATTTCTGCATAAATTCTTGTTTTTTGCAGCACATCATGTATCCCAATACCCTTCATTGTGATCCCAAAGTTACTACTGTGAACTACCTATTCATTTGCATTCACTACAACCTTAATCCCAATTTGAAAAACATTCACCATATCTGATTTCCCCCCTGACCTCATATCACTTTATGTCTAGTTGGTTATTTGAAGCTGGCCATTGTTAGTCGTCAATTATGCTCCGCCCAAGGGAAGTCTTAAGTTTCATTCTTAATGACCTCGCCCATACTTATCAACAATCTACCTCCATTACAAGTCAACATCTAATCCATTTTCAGTCGATTTCAAGGGGCATTTCCACCCTTTACAGTCGCATCTTCATTCCTGTTGACGTCAACTACCACTTTTCCAAGAATGTTGCGATATCTTGGTTCCCACTACCATACGAATGGTGAACCTCAGATGGGACACAGAGAGTCATCATAGCTCTTTGCTTCCATTTCCCCCCTTAATGTTTGACATCAATAAGTATCCACATCAGGATGGGTCTTACCTTGCAACAATTGTAGTTTCTAATTCTAGTCAAAGATCCCTAGGCTTAACAGGCCATCCATGCCATCAAGTACGAACACTCATCACATGTGTTCATTTTGGGTTCCAGGAAAGGTTCTCCTAAAAAAAAATCTTTATTGTTATCGGTGCCCCTGAGGGAAATGCATATTTCTACTTCACCAAGTATCCAACTACAACATCATTAGTACTCTTATACTTCTCATGCTCATACAAGAGCCCTCAGTATTTTGTCAGCTATTGTAAAATGTTCTTTTCATCATGGCACAAGCATGGGACATGCCCGCCTCGTTTGTATAAAGAAATACTATTTTTAGGTATGATAGTGTTTGCAGGTGGGTTCTCCTTCTTCCCCCATAGAAGGTTCCTATTTCCATGGTCTCTCTCTCTCTCTCTCTCTAACGCAAGTTCGTGACCGATCTCGGTCCAACCGCTTCCACCAGGACCTTCTTCGTCTCAGGCCCAAAGAGTTAAAACACTCTTCTAACTCCTTACGGGAGTTCTCAATACCTACAGAAACTCTCCACTGATATCCCTTTTACTCTGTCGGGAAATCGGGTTTCGCGCTATCGCGAAACTTGTGGGCACGGTTCTCGTGCTCCCCAAAACCCCGAACCCCGATGGGTCAAAGGTCAACGCTTTAGTGATAGTCGGGAATTTCCCTATCGAGAATTCGGAACATGCGATGTCGCAATTCACTTGTACCACAAATCCCCGAATGCCGAATCCCGACCTCCCGGGATCTGATGCCACCTGTCACGTGGTGATCAACGGCTCTGATTATATTGGGGAATCGCTAATCACGATTTCACCAAACACAAACTCTGGCCTCCGGGAACCCCGATACGCCGAATCCCGATAACACCTGTCCCCTTTGTTGTCGCTTGGACCCCACACACTTGTAGCGATCGGGAGTTCGCGATCCCTGTTGCACTGTTCACAGGACCTTCTAAGTCCTGAACCCCGATACGCGGTGCCACCTGTCAATACTACACACTATCACCGTGGGACCTGTCGCCACTCGGGGTTTCGCGAACTCTCCGTGATTCTTTCGACACCCAAAGTCCCGAAGTGTCGAACCCCAACTCTCCAGGATCTCGTGCCACGTGTCCTCGCGACGATCAACGGTTCCGATTAAATCGGGAAATCGCTATTCGCGATTTCAACAAGTATGAAACTCTTACCTCCGCAAACCCCGATATGTCGAATCTCGATGGCCTCTGGTCCTTCCTTCCTGCGCCTAAGGGCTAAATCCCGCACAACTTTCCAAGGACTGACGGTTGTCGGGTGGTTGCTCCAGATCTGACGGCCCAGATCCGCTCTTCTGTGCGTTCCTCCATTTGAGGTTCAACCGTGCGCCAATCCTCCCGATCCAACGGATGACGGGATTTCTTCTTGAGATCCGACGGCTGTCGGTCCTCCTCTCCTGTTCGCTCCCCTTCCTGAGCTTCTGTCCTCGAATCCTCAATGGATTCTTTGACTCCTGCGCTCCTGCAGAGTCTCTATGCACACACGGTGCTATCTCTCCTGAGCTTAGTGAATACTCAGACCCCTTGGGGGATTTCGTCTTCCTTCTCCCTCTGATGGCGAATATGGACGCCTCCTGCTATCCTTCTGCTCAAGCGACCTTCTCACTAAGTCTTCTGGGTATTCAGTAACCTAGTGAAAGCTCCCTCTGTGGATGCTTCCTTCAGATGATAGAACTCAAAGGTTTCCCTCCTCCTTGCGCCGCCTGCGCACACTTACTCAACGCCCTCCTGGTGGAGTCTCTTTCCTCAGAACGCTCAGCAGTCCTGGGTTTATTCCGTGCAACCTATGAACTCGCTCGATGCCCTTCTGGCAGAGCTTCTCAGAATCCTCAGTGATTCTGGTCTTCCTCAAACTCTCAACGAAGTTCTTCCCCAACGCAATCTGTGCGTATGCTCAATGCCCACTTGGCAGAGCCCTACAGAATCCTCCACGATTCTGTCTACAATTGTGCCTCAGCTACACAGCCTTGTCTCCTGAGGTGTTCAACAACCTCACGGGTTTTCTTCTCCCTAAGATAATGATTTCAGTTATGTGCCTCAACACGTCTTCGTCTGACTCCTCAGAGTTCAGAAGTGCAACCTCTGCGCACGGCCATCAGAACCTCAACGTTCTGTCACACCCTCCTGGTGTGAAGCCTCAAAGACCCTCAACCTGAAATCAAACCAACTCCCTGCAAATGCATGATAACATCATACAATTACAGCATAAAGGAAAACACTCACACACACACATAAACAGAATATCATGCAGGACAAAATGCTCTCTGTTCATATATTAACAATTGGCAAATGCCTGTATATTTTTACAAGGTGCTCCTGAGCTCTCCTCGGCTCTCTCCGTCTGCTCTCTATCCGCAGAACTCTCTCTCAAAATGAGATCTTAAATCTCTTTTACCTGAGGGGCTCATTGAGAGCTTCCCTCCAGGACTCACCTACCCTACTCAATTACAATCAATGGCTGTCTAGTCTGCTATCCAGAACTAGATCTCAGCCGATCTACAATAAATGCCTATTTTATCTACAGCCTGTGCAAAGACACGACTTCTATGGCTCACCAGCCCAAGCATTAAATTACATTCAATTCAAATTTGAATGAGGACTGCGCCTCTCTCTCTCTCCAGCGTTGAATGCATGCGCTCACGCGGCTGGCTGGCTGCTGATGTGGAGCGATGCTCCTGCATCATACTCCACAGCTGCAAAAATCATGAGCTCCTGCTCATGAGCTTCCCCTGTAGCTGTTGGAATCCTCCTGGGTCCCAAACAAGTCTTTGGAGCTTCCCATATGCTCCATTCTGCTGCTGCTTCCGCTGCGCTGCTGCTGCTTCCTTCTTCCTGTTCAGCCTCTCCTTGCTGACAGTATCTGCTGACTCTAACATCAGCCTGCTGATCTGCATGATTACCTCATCCAGCTGTTCCAGTGGCTGGTTTTGCTGTTGCAGTCTCCCCAGCTGCAAAAATTTTGGCCACATGAGAAGATCACCATGATCTCCCATGAATCCTTCATCAGTTTCCAACTTCATCTGTTGGATGTGCCTTCTCTGCACTTTCACCCTTTCCTCCAGGGCTTCCACCTGTTCCCACAGATCAACCAAACATATGTTGTCTGTGTCTTCTTCTTCTGCTCCTGCAACCTCCTCTGTTGCAGTCTTTTTAGCTGAAATGTTGAATATGTCGAGCCATTCCTCGTAATGCTCGTTTCCTCCTTCTGTTTCTTTTGCTGTCAGCTCAAATGTTACAATGCTCTCAGTTCGCTGGCTGGAGTCAGTGAGACATTCCACCGAATGCTCATCTTCTTTTCTTTCTCCTGTTTGGGCAGTCTCAAACGCCTGCTCCAATTCTCTTTGGACAGTCATAGCCGACCGTTTCTCTCTTGTTGCTTCACCTGCAACAGAATATTCTGCCTCCTCCTAGGCAAATGACAGGAATATTGAAATTCCCCCAATTATCACGCGGTTTCTCTGATCTTCTTCTGCTATCAGCTGTACATGCTGATCACAATCCAATCTCGAGCTCATTTGCTCGGTCAGCTCCTCTGGCTGAATTTGATTCACTAGTTCATCCCTGCCCACCTGGCAATATGGGATGCTTCCGCTGCTTCCCTGACAGACCACGAGATCAACCGATCCCATCTTCATCAGCACTCCTTGCTGACTTGAATTCTTTATGAGACCTTTAGATGGTCCCAAATTTTCATCTCTGCCCACCTGGCTGTTTAACACGCTTCCACTGCCCTCCTGGCAGTCTTTGATGCTTTCACTGCCCTCCTAGCAGTCTTCGAGATCTTCATCTGATCTCTTTTCATTGCCCAGCTGGCAATGCAAAGTTTCCTCATTGTCCTCCTGACAATCCATGAGTTCTTCAGCCGATCTAATTTCTGTTTCCTTGCCCAACTGGCAATATGAAATTCCCTGACTATTCTCACGACAGTCTTTGAGACCCTCAACTGATCTCAATCTGTTGCCCTCTTGGGAAACCAGAATTTCTTCTTTTCTACCCATCCGACAGTGCTTGAGATCATCAGTCAATCCCAATTCATCCCACTCATCATCATCAAGACCTTTTCCAGTCTCGGGTTCACATACCTCAACCAATTCTTCATTCTACCACATCTGCAGTTCAAGCCTCTCTATCTCTCCTCTGATGTCAGCGAGCTCTCTATCCATCTCTGCAAGCTTGTCTGCCTTGCTTTTCTTCCTGCGACCTTCAGTAGCCATCCTGCTACCTCTATCTGCCCTCGTGGCAGATCTGTTGCTGTCACTCCTCATCATGAGTTCAACCAGCTTCATCTTTGCAGTCCTGCAGACTGTCTATGGACTGCTGCTTACCTGCAAGCAAGTCCTCACAGAGTCCTCCAGTGCTCTGTCTTCTTCCACCTGCCTTCTCCTCTCTGCTTGAAGTATACAAACAGAGTTCCCGCTCTGATACCACTTAATGTGTATCGGGGTGCTTTCTTCTGCTCTACCTCTTCCTGCCTGAAATATACAAGCAAGAATTTCCAGCTTTGATACCACTTAACGCAAGTTCATGACCGATCTCGGTCCAACCACTTCCACCAGGACCTTCTTCGTCTCAGGCCCGAAGAGTTAAAACACTCTTCTAACTCCTTACGGGAGTTCTCACCACCCACAAAAACTCTCCACTGATCTCCCTTTTACTCTGTCAGGAAATCGGGTTTCGCGCTATCGTGAAACTTGTGGGCACGGTTCTCATGCTCCCCAAAACCCCGAACCCCGATGGGTCAAAGGTCAACGCTTTAGTGATAGTCGGGAATTTCCCTATCGGGAATTCGGAACATGCGATGTCGCAATTCACTTCTACCACAAATCCCCAAATGTCGAATCCTGACCTCCCGGGATCTGATGCCACCTGTCCTGTGGTGATCAATGGCTCCGATTATATCGGGGAATCGCTAATCGCGATTTCACCAAACACAAACTCTGGCCTCTGGGAACCCCGATATGCCGAATCCCGATAACACCTGTCCCCTCTGCTGTCGCTTGGACCCCACACACTTGTAGCGATCGGGAAATCGCCGATTGGGAGTTCGCGATCCCTGTTGCACCGTTCACAGGACCTTCCAAGTCCCGAACCCCCATACACGGTGCCACCTGTCAATACTACACACTATCACCGTGGGACCTGTCGCCACTCGGGGTTTCGCGAACTCTCCGTGATTCTTTCGACACCCAAAGTCTCGAAGTGCCGAACCCCAACTCTTCGGGATCTCGTGCCACGTGTCCTCGCGACGATCAACGGTTTCGATTAAAACGGGAAATCGCTATTCGCGATTTCAACAAGTATGAAACTCTTACCTCCGCAAACCCCGATATGCCGAATCCCGATGGCCTCTGGTCCTTCCTTCCTATGCCTAAGGGCTAAATCCCGTGCAACTTTCCAAGGTTTGACGGTTGTCGGGTGGTTGCTCTAGATTTGACAGCCCAGATCCGCTCTTCTGTGCGTTCCTCCATTTGAGGTTCAACCGTGCGCCAATCCTCCCGATCCAACGGATGATGGGATTTCTTCTTGAGATCCGACGGTTGTCGATCCTCCTCTCTTGTTCGCTCCCCTTCCTGAGATTCTGTCCTCGAATCCTCAATGGATTCTTTGACTCCTGCGCTCCTGCAAAGTCTCTATGCACACACAGTGCTATCTCTCCTGAGCTTCATCGAATACTCAGACCCCTTGGGGGATTTCGTCTTCCTTCTCCCTCTGATGGCAAATATGGACACCTCCTGCTATCCTTCTACTCAAGCGACCTTCTCACTAAGTCTTTTGGGTATTCAGTAACCCAGTGAAAGCTCCCTCGGTGGATGCTTCCTTCAGATGATAGAACTCAAAGGGTTCCCTCCTCCTTGCGCCGCCTGCGCACACTTGCCCAACGCCCTCCTGGCAGAGTCTCTTTCTTCAGAATGCTCAACAGTCCTGGGTTTCTTCTGCGCAACCTATGCACTCGCTCGATGCCCTTCTGGCAGAGCTTCTCAGAATCCTCAGTGATTCTGGTCTTCCTCAAACTCTCAACGAAGTTCTTCCCCAACGCAATCCGTGCGTATGCTCAATGCCCACTTGACAGAGCCCTACAGAATCCTCCACGATTCTGTCTACAACTGTGCCTCAGCTACATAGCCTTGTCTCCTGAGGTGTTCAACAACCTCACGGGTTTTATTTTCCCTAAGTTAATGATTTCAGTTATGTGCCTCAACACGTCTTCATCTGAATCCTCAGAGTTCAGAAGTGCAACCTCTGCGCACGGCCATCAGAACCTCAACGTTCTGTCACACCCTCCTGGTGTGAAGCCTCAAAGACCCTCAACCTGAAATCAAACCAACTCCCTGCAAATGCATGATAACAACATACAATTACAACATAAAGGAAAACACTCTCACACACACACATAAACAGAATATCATGCAAGAAAAACTGCTCTCTGTTCATATATTAACAATTGGCAAATGCCTGTATATTTTTACAAGGTGCTCCTGAGCTCTCCTCGGCTCTCTCCGTCTGCTCTCTATCTGCAGAACTCTCTCTCAAAATGAGATCTGAAATCTCTTTTACCTGAGGGGCTCATTGAGCGCTTCCCTCCAGGACTCACCTACCCTACTCAATTACAATCAATGGCTGTCTAGTCTGCTATCCAGAACTAGATCTCAGCCGATCTACAATAAATGCCTATTTTATCTACAACCTGTGCAAAGGCATGACTTCTATGGCTCACCAGCCTAAGCATTAAATTACATTCAATTCAAATTTGAATGAGGACTGCGCCTCTCTCTCTCTCCAGCGTTGAATGCATGCGCTCGTGCGGCTGGCTGGCTGCTGACGTGGAGCGATGCTCCTACATCACTCTCTCTCTCCAAAGAATAAATTTACAAGAAACAAAAAAAGATGATGTACTTCGACTATACATATGCTCCTAACCTCACACATTACGGAGCATTAGTTATCACCTAAAACTTTCTACTTCACCAAGTATCCAACTACAACATCATTAGTAATAACCCAACCAGTAGGGAGTAGGATCCAACGAATTGCTAAAGCTCTATCCAGGGAAGGCTATTCTCTTCTTTCTTTTGTTTTTAGGCCATCCACTATTGTATCAATCCTTTGTGTTCATGGGACCTTTTGTAAAGTTAATCCATGTTATTTGGAGGTTAATGCCCCCATGTTCCTTGCTCTCCTCACCCTTATGGGTGAGCAATAAATTACCTTTACTCGAGCAAGAGATTCTCACCTTACCCTCAACAGACAAGCGACTACATTCCTTTCCTTTCCTTTGTTCGCAGGAAACACATTTCCTTGCATTCCAATTATTTGTAGGTGAAAGGCACCACAGATTCACAGGGCTGTTGTTTCTAGGTTCAAAACCAACCCATACTTCTCATGCTCATACAAGAGCCCTCAATATTTTGTCTGCTATTGTAAAATGTCCTTTTCGTCATGGCACAGGAATGGGACATGCCCACCTCATTTGTATAAAGCAATACTATTTCCAGGTATGATCGTGTTTGCAGGTGGGTTCTCCTTCTTCCTCCATAGAAGGTTCTTGTTTCCATGGTCTCTCTCTCTCTCTCTCTCTCTCTCTCTCCAAAGAATAAATTTACAAGCAACAAAAAACGATGATGTACTTCGACTATACGTATGCTCCTAACCTCACATATTTGGGGGCATTAGTTATCACCTAAAAAATTCTACTTCACCAAGTATCCAACTACAACATCATTAATACTCTTATACTTCTCATGCTCATACAAGAGCCCTTAGTATTTTGTCTACTATTGTAAAATGTCATTTTCATCANTTTTAAAATTTCCTTTTCATCATGGGACATGCCCACCTTGTCTGTATAAAGCAATATTATTTCTAGGTATGATTGTGTTTGCAAGTGGGTTCTCCTTCTTCCTCCATAGAAGGTTCTTATTTCCATGGTCTCTCTCTCTCTCTCTCTCTCTCTCTCTCTCTCTCTCTCTCTCTCTCTCATACAAGAACCCTTAGTATTTTGTCTGCTATTGTAAAATGTCCTTTTCATCATGGCACAAGCATGGGACATGCCCATCTAGTTTGTATAAAGAAATACTATTTATAGGCATGATCGTGTTTGCAGGTGGGTTCTCCTTCTCTCTCTCTCTCTCTCTCATACAAGAGCCCTCAGTATTTTGTCTGCTATTGTAAATGTCATTTTCATCATGGCACAAGCATGGGACATTCCCACCTTGTTTGTATAAAGAAATACTATTTATAGGTATGATCATGTTTGGAGGTGGGTTCTCCTTCTTCCTCCATAGAAGGTTCTCTCTCTCAAAAAGATGTGTGATTTGCACGACTATTCCTTCAAAATCTATGCAAATCATCCCAAAGTGAAATATCAACCACATTTAGCACAATTAATGCCAAAAATCTTATCAAGGGTACTCCAAGGTTGAGGTACCAGGTATCCTCGATCTCCATACCCATTGAAAGCTAGTACTTTAGTGGTTCCATATCTCTTCAGGACATGGTAAACCACATCCCAAGTTGCACCATTCACACTTGGAGATAGCTTTAATGGATCCTGAAGATTGGCTATAAAGATAAGCCATGGAACAACATTCAAACAAGTGAAGTTTTGCAAGGTTATGATGTTTGAATGATCCTTGAGAACCNAAACCACATCCCAAGTTGCACCATTCACACTTGGAGATAGCTTTAATGGATCCTGAAGATTGGCTATAAAGATAAGCCATGGAACAACATTCAAACAAGTGAAGTTTTGCAAGGTTATGATGTTTGAATGATCCTTGAGAACCACATTCTCAAGCTATCATTTAATATACTCATAGCCCATAGATAGTGTATTGATCCCTTCCCACTTAATAGTTGTTAAAAAATTCTTTTCTAAGAGAGAGTGAATAGAAGCCCCAAGGAACATAAAAGAACTCTCCCAAGGAGGAAGGGAGAGTCCACTTACACTCACCAATCCTCTACTATGTAACAACAAAGCTTTTTCATTGGTATATGATCATAATTGCTTCCATTATTAATGTTGATGTAATTTACATGCTTTCTATCTATTTCTTTCCCTATTATTATGTCTTTGCAATGGTATTCATATGTATGGACTAATTCTAACCACTTACATGTTGTATAACTTTCAACCTAGCTACAAAAAATGTTGTTTTGCTCACCCAAGTGACTCAAACAACCAAACACTTTTCCTTAGACTTTGTGAGTTGGGTATAATAGTAGACTACCCTCATAACTACTCAACACATGATCCACTACCATAGTGGTGACATTCCTATGATTTGGCTCTATAAATCAATGGGAATGTCTATTGGTCACGTGCTGCAAACTCCTAGAGTCAAACTATCAAGGTTGTGCTACAACTATCAAAGTATGACTCTTACATCTATAGGATCCATGGGTTTGATCAAATTTCCATCGCTACTTGAGGCAGGGCCTCCTCTTCTAGTCTCCATTGGTGCCATTTCCTAGGGAAACTGTCTGGTTGTATAGGTCCCACATTTGCATCATTAAAAAATGTTTGGAATTTACATTGTGTTGTTTTTTATTTTAGTTTTTATATACCTCCAAAATATAAAATAAAATAAAATCATAACACATTGAAAATTTAAAAATATTCTTACCAATGGGGACCCATTAGGCTCCAGGGGGCAAGTTCAGGCCTAGGTCCTGCAAGAAATCTATGCCAATGTATGGATAATCTTAAATGTTTACCAACTAGTTAGCCCACCGATAAAATAAATCAACATTGAACAATTTGAGACTTGGCCGCCTCTAAGCCAGTACATCAATTCCATCCATCTCTCCATCTTGGGCTCTCTTGGCCCAGATGGTGCCATAGTTGTATGAGGATGGATGGACAAGAGCCTCTCAAAAACAAAATACATAATATTCTCTTGTAGTTAAGTTACTATGGTCATCTACTCTTGCACTTAGCTAGATGAGTCTTAAGGTTAATGAGCAATCCATGACTATAACCAAACACCACTAGTGTGAGGCACTTAAACTCCACGATGCATCAATGCATGAGTGGCTAACTGTGGCTTGGTAGACCTTGCCACATGGGTGATGGTGTACATTATCATCTAGAGTTCGAGGTTTTATATGTTCCTTATTGGGACTAGGTTATTGACTTTATGAGTGTTTTTTGTGCAATATAAGTCTTGTAGCCAGTAATGGTCTCAGTGCCCCCCCCTGCGACCTCCTCGTTTCAAGACAACAAGCTCACCTCATTGAGATAATCCTGCAAGGAAGTAGATATCCTTGGCACCTATCTCAAGAATATCATCATCAATCTAGAAAGCATGAATATATGGGTCCTAATAACCCACCAACCTTTGCAACAACCCTATGTTGCTCCCCATGTTTACACATTTGAAGAATTTTAGTAATCCACAATTGCATAGTTCAATGATCACATTTTGGTCTTTGAGGGACCAAAAATTTCTTGCTTTGTGCTCTCTCTCTCTCTCCAATCCTAGAGGTTCATCACGCCTGCTAGCACCCAAAAGCAAGTACAAAGTTAGTTGTAGGCTCAAATTTTTAAATTTTGGCAAAATTAAAGCATGCATGTGATTTGTAATGTTGACAGTCGTGCATGCTCATGAATTTCCTTTAGCATGCTCACGAGTAGGGTATTTTTCTCTCATGCATGCATGGAAGGCATCCCATGAGCATGCATATGAACATAATTGAAAAAATTAGATGCAATCAACATAATTGAAAAGCTTGGGATGTAGAGTGACCTAGATCAAGTGAAATTGAAATTTCTCGGTTGTAGCTCCCAAAATTTGCACAAGAAGTTTTGGGGTAAAATCTATTTTTCTCCGAAGGTTAAATCACAAATGTAGTAAAATGGTAAGAATAATTTATTTTTTAGCTTTTTAGCACATTTCTTATGTAAAAAAAATTATTTGCCTCATTTTCATGCTAATTTTTTTTTATCTCGAGTTCATTATTTTTTCCAAATCAAACTCGAGAAGATTTCTTTGATTAATTGCATAATTTGAGTAAGTTTGAATTGACACTTTTTGGGTGTCAACACTCTTTGTGACCTTAAGGTAAGCAATTCTTAATTGGGATATTGTGATAAGTTACCTACCTTGAATTTTCCACAATTATCCTTATTTTTCATTGTTATTACCTAGGGCCAAACATATCAAGTTGTGGCATTAACTTTTTGAAATTTGTTGTTTGGCAATACTTGTATGGCAGTACCTACCCAACATGGGATACCTTAGTTAGCATCTACTTCCCATTATGGTGCCCATGTTAAATTTTATCTTGTAGGCCTAGAGGCTCAATTAGTCCCACCATGAATTTGAACAAAAGTCGCATTATTCTCTCTCATATACTTTTAACCAATTCCCTAGTGGGCTATCGTAATTTTCATTTATTTTTCATTCACATTGCTTATCGCTACTCACACAATTTTGCTTAGTGTCTTGTTGTAGTTTTATTTATTAGGCTTACTACATTTGTGTTCTCAATTGTTGCTTTCCTTTGCATCCTTTGCTTATGCATTTCAAACTTGCTTTCCCTAGAGGAGACACACTTACAAGTGTCTGCATTTGACATATTGCATTTTGTTTTCTTTTTACTAGTTTGTTCCATGTGCTTGGAACATAATTGCTAACCTTGCAACACATGCATCCTATTTTTAGCACACCTTTTTTCATTTCCAGGCTTTATAATATGAAAAAGACAAAAAAATCAAACATTTATAAAAATAAAGGAGGAGGATCAAGATTCATGTGATTCATTCATAAAAGTTTGACAATAGTTCATTAGTGTTTCCCTTGAAAAAAACATATATTTTAAGCCTTTTATCTCTATAGTTCAGATTTAATATTGCCTTAGGATATGTACCATGGTCTTGAGTTAACCTTTGAACTCCTCCAGATTGGCTACTCTCCCAAATCATTATGGATCTATACCTCATTACATCTTGTGTTGATGGTACGATTTGATGGTCTCTTTTGGCATTAGCTGCTACCCAAGTCATTATCATGGCATGCTATTACTCAAGGGAATTTCTAAGTTAATATCCTTGTGTTGACTATTCCTCAACTGTCCATGTTGGTCGTTCCATGAGATAAGTTGTTCTCAACTTACATCCAATGCTTGTCTCTCGTGTTAGTGTGGAAGGACTTATCATTACCTTCTAACTGGTGGGTTTGCTTCTACTGACTAAACAACATTTATATGGGAGATATACATGTGTATCGATAATACCATAGCACTTAATCTCATTTGTTCGACAACACATGTATTCCAATAGAGGACGAACACATTTAGTAACCACTCACACAACCAGATCGAAGATCAACACACTGATGTTTTCACGTGGTGAAACCCCCATGACAAAACATCCACAACCCCAACCAACGTGGCCACTTGGATCAATTTATTAATGAAAAAGAAAAATTTACAGAGAGATTTACAAGAGAGTTTCTCACAATCAATCATCGACAAATGACCCTTCGTGTTCTTTAAATAGAGACCATGGACCAATAGGGTGTTAAGCCACAGATCAATGTAGTCATTAAGATCGAGGAGAATATGAACCGTCAGATCACTCTATGTTGGGAACATATCGTGACCGTCGAATTCCCTAACTACAAATGCATACTAATGCATATTGAAGAAACACACTAAGAAAAACACTTTTACCTAACGACACATTAGACCAAGTTAATCTTAACTAAATCTTAAGTGTCTACATATCCTAACATCCCCCCTTAAGAAAAACTTGGGATAGGATTGAAGGATTTACAAAAGTGACACAATAGGAGAAGGAAGATTGAATTAGAGCCTATCTCCCCTTCATGGAAACTTCCTAAACTCCTAACATAGATTGAAGTTTGGAAAACTTCGTTTCTGTAAGAGACTTTGTGAAAATGTCTACAACTTCAACTTCTGTAGGGAAAAATAACACTTCAATAACTCTATCATGAATGAGCTTTCAGATGAAGTGCATGTGTAGTTCAACATGTTTGCTGCGCTGATGTTTAACTGGGTCTTTGGCGAGCTTGATGGCACTTTGATTATTGTACCAAAGGATGGTTGTATGTTGTTGCTGGAATCCAAACTTTTAAAGGATTTGTTGAAGCCACAAGGATTCTTGACTTGCATTAACCACTGCTCAATACTCTGATTTTGCTGAAGAAAGAGTAATAACTTATTGTTTGTTACAGGCCCAAGTGACAGGTCATGAACCAAGGATGAAAACATAACCTGTAGTATATTTTCGATCATCAGGGTCGCCGACCCAATCTCAATCAATGAAACCAACCAATAAATGAGTCCCCCCCTACACTGTAATGTATCCCGAACTGAATTGTACCTCTTCTTTTAACTGCTTTCCAATGGATTTCATGGGGTGTTTGCATATACCGGGCAACCAAACCAACAACAAAGGAAAGATCAGGATGGGTTTGAGTCAAGTATAAGAGGCTACCAACTAATCGACGATACAAGTGGCATCAACTTTGGGAGAAGTACAGGTGGCATAAAGTTTGACTCCAGACTGGAAGGGAGAAGGGGCCGGTTTACAATATTTCATATGAAAGCGACAAAGAAGGTCACAAGCATACTTAGACTGGTAAAAAAAAATTCCTTCCTCGGTTTGAAAAATTTGGAGGCCAAGGAAATAGTGCAAAAAGCCTAAGTCTGTCATTTCAAGTTTCTTCTTAGGTCTGGTTTTCACATGGTTTAAAATTTTTGGGTCATTGCTAGTGAGGATAAGGTAATCAACATAAAGAACACAGATTATGAGATGGCTTCCTACTTTCTTGGTATAGACATTAGGGTCACAATGGAATCTAGAAAAGCCAATGTCAAGAAGAAAGTTGTCCATTTTGGCATACCAATCTCAGGGATCTTGCTTAAGACCATGAAGAGATTTCTTAAGGCAACAAACAAGGCTATAGTAATTATGGACATAGCCAAAAGGTTGTTCCATGTCGATTTCTTCTTGCAAATCCCCATGCAAGAAGGAAGATTCAACTCCATCTAATGGACCTCCCATTTATGTGAGGCTGCAAGGTCTAGAATAAGCCAGATGGAATTCATTCTGGCTACAGGGGCAAAGGTTTCATTATAGTCAATTCCTTCAACTTGGGAGAATCCTTTGGAAACTAACTGAGCCTTGTGTCTTTCAACACTTCCATATAATGCATACTTAGTTCTGTAGACCCATTTACATCTGTCAAGTTTTCTTCCTTTTGGAAGAGGTACAAGATCCCAAGTATCATTTTCCATTAAAGAACGATACTCTTCATTCATTGTTGTATCCCAATCTGGATGATTTGAAGCTTTTGCAAATGTCTCTGGATCACGAGTCTCTAAAACTTGAGCCAAAAGAGAAGAGGCTCGCTGGAAATGTGAATGTGTTCAACGCTGATATGAAGGATCACCGATGAGATCACAAGATCAACACAACGATGTTTTCACATGGTAAAACCCCGACGGGGAAACATCCATGGCCCCAACCAACATGTACACTTGGAGCAATTTATTAATGCAAAAGAACAAATTACAGAGATATTTACAAGAGAATTTCCCACAATTGATCATTGGAAAATGACCCTACATGCTCTTTAAATAGAGACCATGGACCAATCATGTGTTAAGCCATAGATCAATGTATTCGTTAAGATCGAGGAGAATATGAACCGTTGGATCACTCTTGTTGAGAACATATTGCGACCATCGGATTTCCTAACTACAAATGCAAACTAATGCATACTAAAGAAACACACTTTTACTTAATGACACATTAGACCAAGTTGATCTTAACTAACTCCTAAGTGTCTAAATATCTTAACATCATCATCGATATGTTACCTTGCACTAAAAAATGGCATTCATCAATGGTCACTGACTAGGTGGTTTACCCTATGTTCAATGATAAGATGTTTATCAACTAGTGGGATTCATCCTATACCTTGGATTCCATTTTACTCAATGGTGGAATACATCACCTCCGACAATAGTTTTCATTAATGATTATTGATTATAGGGTATTTCTTATGTGATGTTTTCATCTTGTGCATTTGAAAGTCATAGTTGATGGTATGTTCTCTAGAGTTATTATCCAAGAAATAAAACAAAATTGGTTTCTATTCCTATCCTGCATCGATTTATGTGGGATGCCTCAATGTCCTCCTTTAAATGGATCTCTTCCTATTGAATCTAGCTCATTTGCTCGAGGAATGCAATTTAAATACCTTTACCATACTGTTGACAGGGCATAATTCACTCGGAAATAGTAAGGGCTTCTCTCTGATGCACGGTCTCAATTAGACTACGCACCATTTGGTTTAGGAGACCCATTCGGATTTGTCCAAGCTTCCATTGTTGGTTATGAGGGTGAAGATGGATGGTTATGCAATGTAAAGATGTAGATGAAGACTATGTGTGAAAACAAATCTAATCTACTTCTAATCTATCCTATCCTAACTAAGAGTGAAACTGAAGTAACCAAATTAGTTGTAATGAAACTAAACTCTGCCAAAAACCTCACCTAGATAGCTGAAACAAAGGTGCAAAGTTAGAAACACATGAATACATACATGTAACCAAAACAATCCAAATTATATTTCTACATACATAACAACTCATGAGCTCAGGACTTATAAATATAAGAAAGAATAACAATACTACAAAACGACATTGGATGCATTAGATTAGAGTATAAGCAAACATTGTCCTTACGGTCCATGTGATCAACATACATTCCACTTGAAATAGTTCATAGCAAAACAACCACACACACAAGTTCTTCTCTCTTTCGAAAACTAGCCCCGAGGGCTTCTCAATATTCATTAAAATAGTATATGTCCTCGAATTAGTTCTTGAGTTTATACAATGCTTAAGATCCCTTTAAAAGTGGGCCTCTTCTTATATTTATACTATTTTTCCTAATTGTTTTGTGACTTTTTGTATTCCTCTAAAGAAATTGTTACAAAACTGTTCATCTTCCCTCTACTTGATGACATGTGTACAAAGAAAAGAGAAAATTGGAAGTAGTTCATAAAAGACAAAATAGGGTATAGGTAACAACAATTTCAAATTTGCTATTTTGTCCTTTCGCGGGTTCTTGTCCCAGAGGCATGCTACCTAGATTTCTAGTTGATCATGCAAAGATACGAGTCTACGATATGCAAGCTCTTCTATGGTAGTCGTGTGCATTGCCATGTTGTCGTCGAGGGTCTGCATATCTTTTGACAATGTATCCATGAATGCCTGAACCATAGTATGGACCTTTGTTGGTTGAATAAGGTGTTGTTTTATTAGGCCACTTGTTACCATGATGGTCGCCTCGATGATTCCTTGTCTATGACTTGTATTGTCATGTACCTTGTCGACCAATTCTTCCATTATAAGGTTTTTTCCAAGATCTTCTAGTTGGGGAAGTTGACATAACTTGAGTAATTCTTGTGCCACATTTTGTGTATGCGAACAAATTTCCATTGAGCAAGTCGTTTCTTTGTATTATTTTTGTCTCGTTTGCTGGCAGCGTTTTGGTGCATAGGTGTCAATTTTCCTTTCCTTGCCCGAGGGACAATAGAGATCAGTCGGTGCATCTAGGTTTTCTGCAATCCATGTATCAATATTGTTCACGCCCTCTGAGATAATGTTGAATTATATGAGCTTAGTTTGAATCGTGCTATGTTGGTCTATGATGATTGCAGCTAAGTCCTGGAACATGTGCATATGACCGTACATGTCGATTAAGGCCTCCTCTAGCTCAATTCTTATTTTTTTGTACTATTTTAAGCTCTGAAGGCTTCCTTCATCCATCTTTACCCGCTGAAGATTTTCTTCAAGTTCCCTAATCCTTGCTTCCTTCTCTATATTCTGTTGACACATGTTTCAAACATTGTCTTCTGTGGCGGTCATGAAGGTGGAGCTAGCGAAAGCTATGACCATAGAATCTTTTTCTGATGTCCTTCATTACAGGGGTCTATGTAACAATCGAGATTGGGTTTCCTCCTGTCACATGCACCTTTTTCACTTATTCTTACATAATTTTGCCTGAAGATTTGATGTAGGTGAATTTCTTCAGATTGGGGCTTCTGTTGCTTTGAATGGAGCTCAGAATCCTAGATCAATCTCACCAAGTTGGGATTGACTACTGGTGCCTGTAGTGAAAATCTTTGGTAGGTCTGTGACCATTGGGACTATCTGACTGTTTCCAGCTTCCTCATCCTTTTTCCTTTGTTCTTCTTCCATTGCTTTATTTGCAGCTTCCTTGGCTGCCCTCTATGCTATTTCTGTTGTTGCTGCTTCTGCTATGACTTTTTCTGTTGCTACCTTTTGCTTAGCTTCTTTCTAGGCAATTGCCTTTGCTTTCGCTTCAACTAAAAATGTTGTTGTTGTGGCTGCCACATCGGTTTTATCTTTACCTTTGTTAGCCTTAGTCTCCCTTTTCTTTTTCGAGGTGTCGTTCCTCTTCTTGTGAACTCTATCCTTGTCTCTCCTTTTCCTATTGGCCAATGTTTCCTCCTCCTTTGTTGATCCAGATTGTGTAGATGCAGTGACAACATATGTTCTTTCTACTTGTTCCTTTGCTTTCTTTCTGGCCTCTTCTCGTGCTTTTTCTTCATTTTTAATCTTCCTAGGGGTATTCCTCACCTTTTGAAGAGGACTTCATCATAAGTTCTAGATTCACAATGTACTTCTTCCTCTTCCCGGATTTCTGATGTATACTCCCAAGACACGACTATCTTGTTAAAATGTTCTTGTACGCCTTTTTGGGGTCATTTCTCCTAGACCTTTCCTCCCCAAAATGATATGAAAGTAAAACATTTACTTCCTCCTGGGCTTTTTTAGTGTTTGAAAAATAATATGTTCCAATGTTTAGTGGGAGTAGAGGCCATATCCCTTTCTTATCTATGTAGAGTATTCCACTAACTCCATGAATTACTGTTTGGTATTCCACCTCTTGAAGAACTAATGTATCTGGTACAAATCGAGGCAACAAATGAGGAGTTTTCATGGCTCCATACACTCTAATGTAGGTGCCATGTTCCATTAGGTACCAGTTTCCAATTCTTTTAATGATGACGATGGCTTTATCGGTCATGCATGGAGCGGGTGTGTAGAAGATGAATTCGAACAATGGAGCTAGAAATTGCTCACAAATCTTTGATATTTAGTCTTGTACTTGTGCTCCTAGAGAACTTGGCATTATATATGAATGGCTGGGTCAGTTGGCTACCATGTCCGACCCATCTTTAGGTATTGGTGAGGTACGCACATTATGTCCAAAAGATATGAAGACAAATGAAAACTAAGGAAGATTCGAGGTTGAACTTTCACAACTGTAGTGATGGCCTATGTCGGTTTTGTTGATAAGATGTCATCCCAGTTGAAAGATTCTCCTTAGTCTATGTAGTATTAGATTATTGACATGTATGATAGGGAAAACTTTGAGCCATCTTCCTTCCCATACAACCTGCACAACATGACCACCGTGTATTGATAAGGTCTTCTAAGAGTGGACGTGGGATATCTTCCAGTGGGTCTGAGTTTGAACGCTTTATCTGGTTTGTACCAAGTGGGCATAGATCCTTGGCTGTATGTTTGAACTCCCCTAGAAGCTCATTGTCTAGCTTCTTGGTCCCCTTTTCTAGGTGATAACATTTGGCCAGGTCTGTGGGCTGAAATGATGTTATAGGTTCTCCTGCAACATTGCAGACAAACTCGTTTGCCAGATCTATGTGTTTTAGTATCCAAGTGATTGCGTCGGTGCAAGGAAACACAATATCATGGGATGCTACTCTAAATATCCTGGACCTTCTAATGTTCTTAAAAACCTTAAGTTCATCTTGTTCCTCAACATCAGTGGCAAAATTTTGCTTTTTAAATATTTGGTGTACGTCTTTCCATTTGAGAACTTCTTCTCCCTTATCCAAGAATTCAAAGGTATCAATGTACATGGTCCCAGGAGTGCCTGGTTCATCTTCAATCCATCGACCACTTATGGAGGCCTCGGTTGCAGGTGCCTTACTGGTCATTTTCTTCCTCGGAGACATGTCTAAACTTACAAGGTAAAGATGAGATTAGTGTAAAGAAAAACATAACTAATGTATAAAACTAATTTGACCAAGTATCTTTAAATAACTGAGGATTCGCTTGAGTTGATGTTGGGTGGAATATCGTCATCTCATGACAAAAGTATAATAGCATGCATGGTGAGCACTTACGTGAGATTTAGAGAAGAAAATGGCTTAAAAGATGCTCAAAAGGGCAAAATTGGAGCAGTTCTTACGAACTGTTTCAATGACTATCGGAAGGGTTGGTGCAAACTGCTCCGATGAATTGGTATTCAAATTGAAGAAGTTAGTAACAAGTCCTCCTAAGACCATCGAAAGAGTTAGTGTGAAATGTTTCGATAGGCTTAAGTGTGCAAATAAGAGAGATTAATGTTAACTTCGTCGATGATTGACTTAGTCTATCGGGGGATTTAGTGATAAGTGCTCTGATGAACGTTGGGTAGGTTAATGGAAAGGTCGCCGATGTGCATTTATCATAGGAGTCAGAGCTAACTCTTTCGAAGTGATCGGGAAAGTTAATGCCAAGTTTTCCAAAGAAGAAGGGTCATATGAAGGATCAAAGGAGTTAATGTTAACTCCTTTGAAGTGATCGAAGGAGTTAATGTTAAAAGTTCTGAAACATCAGGGAAGTTAAACTTAAAAATGTTGAATGGGTCGGAGTGTTGCATAATCATTTCCCGATTTAACATGAAACTTAGAATCTGGATCGAGTATTGCAATAGGGTTTCGAGCCAAGGTTGGGGTTATGAAAGAATATATTTTTCTTGCTTTCAAGGTGTCCCAAAAGGGTTAAGAGGATTATGGTTTACATGTTTCCCCTTGGATGAGGTTGTAGCGGCTCTATGACCAAGGACTCACATAAGAGGGTTCTTTAGAGGCCTGGGGGACAGTGACAACCCTGGGGTCTGTCAATGAATTGATTCGAGGACTGGTTAGCTTGTAGATTTGTTATGGCCTAGGAGAATGGACCAAGTTGAGGGACGAGTGGAGGATTACTATCATGAAGGATTTGGTGAGAAGGATTCAGAAGGGCGTATACTAAGTTATGATGTGACCACAAAAAACCCTAACTATGAGAATGTTTAACTTATGCAATACAAGGACAAATTAGGGCTTACTTGGTGATTCGATGACGCGTGGAAGGTGTTGGTTGGTTGAGAGCGAGTAGGCTTCAGGATTTGTTTTCCTTCGTTGGGAGGTCTATTCTCTTTCCCTTGTCATTCAATAAGAAATGATGACAAGGGGAGGAATGCCTATTTATAATTTTGGGTGATTTAAGAAATACATGTGATGAGTGGAAAGTAAAACAACATAGTTGGTGACAAGTCCTCTGATGTGCATCAGAGGACTTAGTGGGAAAGTGTCCAATACACATTGGAAAACTTGTTATAAAGAGTGTTGAAAGTCATCGGAAAGGAAGGAAAAAACTCTTCCGATACATCGGAGGAGTTAATACAAACACCTTTGATGTATCAAAGGAGTTGGTAGCAAATCCTGCGAATAAAATACTTGTTGAAGGAAAGGATCAAGAGGCTGTCTGAAGGTTATCAACAAAGTTGGAGGGAACTCCTCCGATGTACATAAGAGGAGTTTGTGTTAACTCCTCTGATGTGCATCGGAGGACTTTTCATAAACTCACCTGAAAACCCAACATGAGCTTAGAAATTTTCTAAGTGTCTAAAAATTGAGAGGAACAAGTTCGATTGAAATGTGAAGATTTAAGAGCAGGCTCGGAACAGGAGAAGGAACCATCAAGAAGATATAGGTCGAAGAGTTTTCAAAGCCAAAAAATAAATGGGCTCAATTTTCTTGGAGGGGTTTTACAAGTAGATTACAGGGAAATGGAGGGTTGTAGTGCATGACACAACACATACATCGGGGCTTCCAGTCATCAATGACAGGTTCCCTTGTACTAGATCTTGGATATTCATTAATGAACCTTGATTGGTTGATTCTACAAGTGTTTGACACCAAAAAATATATTCACACTTGCTAGAATGTATGAAATACCTTGGCAACCATTATCATTATTGGTGGGTTACCTCGTGTTTGGAAACGATATACATCAATGACTTATGACCAGATGGTTTCTCCCATGTTTGACTTTGGTACATTTGTTAACATGGTGTAAATTCATACTTTACAATGTATTTGGATTGAAGACCTTGGGTTGTGTTGGCATCCCTCTTTGGTGCTCCCACCTGAGTTTAAATTTATAGTACCACTACCATATATTGCATTGGTACTTTGGAGAACTAGTTTTCTATTTTCACAATTCTAGTTGTTCTCTTGATGTACAATGAGACATAGATTAACTTCATATCTTCTCATGGCCATGATCTTCTTTTGGCATGGATCTACTATGTATTCCTTTGTGGCCATGAAGATTCACTCATGGATCTGTATTGCACTGGATTTGGTGGCCATGCTTGTTTTCCACATGACCATGGGTATGGCCACCTTGGGGAAGAGAGTTGTCTCATGCTTTTTTTTTTTCTCATGTAGATAAATTTATGATCCTTTCTATGGTGAACTCCTCCTCAGTCGCTTTCCAAATGCCTTAGTTATTTATAATGTGTTTCAACCATCAATTACTCTTCTACTCTCAGATATTAGGGGGCATCTATTATATATGAATTTGGTCATCCTTGGCCTTAAGAGTTGAAATGAGCCATTGTTATATCCTATGCCAATAGTTTCAATTCTACTTGAACAAGATATGGAGTATCCTCCCTTGTTCTTGCACCTTTCCTTGAAGAAAATCACAAGTTTCCANATGAATTTGGTCATCCTTGGCCTTAAGAGTTGAAATGAGCCATTGTTATATCCTATGCCAATAGTTTCAATTCTACTTGAACAAGATATGGAGTATCCTCCCTTGTTCTTGCACCTTTCCTTGAAGAAAATCACAAGTTTCCAATTAGCATCATGTAGGTGCACTCGAAACAACCTAAAATATATAAAATGTATGAAATGTATGGGCTTTGAGTAGAGGAAGCAGAGACCATACACCCATATACCCTAGATATCAACCTTTGACTTCTTGAACTAACTCCAAAGAATATAAATAAAAGGTTGTGGTTAAAGAAGGCTAACACCCATATGCTAGAAGAATAGTTTGAAGGCTATACTTTAAATTAGGAAAGCCCTTGTGTCCCTTTCCTCCTGAGAGAATCTTCAAATTTTCTCCAAGTTTGACTTGATCCTATTAGGGTTTGTTGAGCCACTCCCTTGATCCTTCATTATAGTGGAATCATAGTCTTTGTTGATCAAGAATTTGAATGGTGATTGAGGTTGGTGGAACCTAGAGTCAGGAGATGATGTTTCTATAGTAGAATCAAATATATTTATTTATGTTGTAAACTTTTGCATAATATATATATAGTTCTCTTTTCTCCCCTGCAATTCCTATTGCACCTCGTCTTTACATATTCTGCATTTAATTGATGTGGAACTGATAGACATAATATTAGTTGAGTTAATGCTTTCATATTTATATTAGCTTTATGAAATACTTAATAATGAATGAGGAAGGTTTGTTCTAGTTTGGTTATGTGTAGGCCTTGAGCATAACTTTGTTATGGAGATTTGATCAATTTACTTAATATCCAATTAATTTTTCTCTACTCATGTGAAATGTTGATGGATGAACTCAATGTGGCCACCTACTTCTCTAAACTTGATCTTTGTTCTGGTTATCTTCAAGAGGAGGATGCTCACAAAACAACCTTCACAGCTCACAGGGGTCATTATGAGTTCATGGTTGTTCCATTCAACTTGACCAATGCTCCCTCTACTTTTCAAAGCCTCATGAATAATATCTTCAGGCCTTACTTGTAGAGGTATGTTTTGGTATTTTGTATAACTAAGTGTAACTAACTCTGAACTGACGAGGAGCGCCCTATTTTGTAGGGGAATATTCTCTAGAGAGAATAATCTCATATAAGGAAGTGTTCTCAACATTGGACTATCAACCTTAGGAAAATAAATACTAGGTGAGGGTGTACATGATGAATGGGTCCCAACAACCAAGGCCATGTTAGGTACCCATTGTACAATGTATCTAAGAATGAAACATTGAAAAAATAGAGGAGAGAGGGAAAACTTCATGGGAAACCCCCCCCTCAAAGTACAGTGCAAAAAATGAAGAAGGAACAAAAGCAGTTGCTAAGTAATTGTGTCCTTCACTAAAAAAAAATCGCACAGGAAGTGGAACTTCTTCTTAGTAAAGGCCTTGGTGAATATTTCTGGAATCTATTTGGAGGATGGATAGTACTGCAAATTGATGATCCTATCATGTACCATATCTCTAATGTAATGTATATGGATCTCGATGTGTTTGGTCCGCTTTCGTTGCACTGGGTCTCTGCAAAACTTGAGAGTATTTTGATTGTCACACCAAATGATAGTCGAATGATAAAATTGGATGCCAAGCTCGGTGAGGAAGTTCTGAAGCCAAAGTGTCTGAATAGTGACATTGACCACTCCTCTGTACTGACCTCTGCTAACGATAGAGAAATAACTGATTGTTGTTTGCTCGACCAGTAGATGGGACTAGAACCCAAACTAGGCACGTACCCAGATGTGGACTTGTGATCTATGCTACCACCAACCTAATTGGAATCGGTGAAGCCCATGAGATCTAATGAAAAACCTACCATGTTGTGGATCCCATAACCTATGGTCCCTTGAGCATATCTTAGGATTTGCTTGGCAACCTTTTAGTGTAGCTCATGCGGCTCCTGCATGTACTTGGAAACTACCCCTATTGCATATGAGAGATCCAGATGGTTGTGGGTGAGATATAGAAGGCTTCTCACAAGCTGTCGATACAAGGTGTTGTCCACCACTGGTGTAACTGATCCAGGTGGATATTGGTGTCCACCCACCTATTCCACTTGGACCCCCACCATTGCTTCTTTCAGCTTTTTAGTTTTCGCACAATTTACTATTTTTAGCAGTTTTTCGGGTCCTGAACTTCTGGAGCCGTTTTGAGGCCCTAAATGACGTTTTTTGGGGTATGTTGCGGTCACAAAATTTTATCATGAAATTTTATGCAAAATGTTGTAGTCCTCGAATAGATCTTTCCAATGGGCTATCATATGCCTAAAACGGAGATCGTATGCAAAAGTTACGACCCCGGGAAGTTGATGTACCAACTTACCCAAACGGGGCCCACATGACTTTTGGCGCTTCATCTTCCAGGGTTAGGTTTTTGGATGTCTAGGAATTTTGGCATTCCCATTTATTGTAAAAGGCCATTCATAGCCTCATTGTAATCATCTTCTCACGGATGTGAGTAGCGGCCACATCTCTTCTCAGAGATAAGCTACCAGCGCCCTAACTAGTTTATTTCCATTCTGTCTGTAAGCATATTTCAGTCAATTGTTATTAATGAAATGAAGTCTTATTTCCGCTGCATCTCTGTGTTTATGTGTATTTCTGTATTTCATTGTGTTCCTACATAAATCTGGATCAGTGGTATCAGAGTGGTCTGCTCATTCTCGATCCTTTTTTGCATGTCCCCAACGAGATCGGGGTATAAGGAGTTGGGGCTCGATCTGGTTGAACCTTTGCAAGATCAGCCTCGCAAACCCCGACGACCGCCCATGGGGGAAGAAAAGAAAGATGAGGGAGCAGGATATCTTATCAAAATGTTGCTCGAGGAGGCCCTCAAGAAACAAAGGAACGCGATGATGGAAAACTTTGCCCAGATTCTTCAACGGATTCTGATTGGCAGTGCATCGACATCCAACAACCACTCTGGAGGTGCCACTCCTTTTAAGGTACAAGTAAACTTTGACATTCCCATATTTGACGGCCAAATAGATGCAGATGCCGTAGATAGATGGTTGAATCTGTTAGAAGGATATTTCTTGGTTCATGACTTTTCCGACCGAGAAAAGATTATTTTCGCACTCCTCAAAGCCACCCCCCATGTCAAGGACTGGTGGGAAACCTACTCGGAGCAAGAGGACGAGGGAGAACCCTCTTTTTTCTCAGCCGCACCCACTTGGAATTCTTTTTATGATGCCATCAAGGAACAATATTATCCCGTGGGGAGCTATGAGGACAAATACATACAATGGACTATGTTGCGGTAGCAAAGGGACCAAGATGTGCATGAGATGACGAATCTGTTTCACACCCTACGCACAAAGTTGGGTATCAAAGATTCAGAGAAACATTTGGTGTCAAAGTACCGCAGTTTTCTGCACAGATACATTCAGGAGGAAATGGAGTTCCTCGACATCTCCTCACTTGGTGTGGCATACCGATATGCTGCCAAGATTGAGAAGAAGTTCAAACAGAAGAAACGAGACTTTGGGTCTGCAAATCAGAAGCACGGGAAAGGTACTCCCAAACTGTAAAACAAAGGACCAAGCCAAGGCGGGGTAGCCCAGGACAACCCGCCAAAGCCACAAGCAAAGAACAACACCACGAAGCCAAAAAAGGACACGGGGAAGTGGTGTTAGTTCCATAAGAGCTCCACTCACAACACTAGTGAGTGTCGGGCCAAGCAGTCACTGGTAGCCGAGTTGAAGGCTTCTGAATCAGATGCATGCTCCGACTCTGAATTAGAACCTGACAAGGGGAATGACAGGGGGAAACAGATTATCGATGCGGATCCCAACGCCACCGTTGCCACCACAAAGATCCAGAAGGAGGAACCAGAAGATCCAGAAGAGGCAAAGCGTCTCTTCCATTCTAAGATGTGGGTAAAGGGTTCCCCGTTGCAGTTCATTGTCGACAGCGGGAGCCAGAAGAACCTCATCTCAGTAGAGGTTGTGAAGTGGTTGGGCTTGCCGACCACAGCACACACACAACCATACACCATCGGGTGGTTGCACCAAGGATGGGACCTCCGCGTCAGTCGACAATGTCGCCTTCCCTACATCATCAAGCCCTTCACGGATGAGGTATTATGTGACATTGCTCCTCTTGATGTTTCTGATGTATTATTAGGCCAACCATACTTGTGGAAGCGACATGCTGTGTATGAGTCCAGGCCTCGTGCTGTTATTATCACTTTGGGCAATAAGTTGTACAGGATACCGGAGATAGCACCGCCTACCACCATCTCTTTGGTTACTGCAAAACAATGCAGTAAGCTCATTTCCAAAACCAGGAAATTTGTTTTCTTGATGATCCACCCTCAGGGAAAGCGGAAGATTGTGGCCATGACCTCCAGACAAGTCCCCACTGCACGAAAACAACAGATGGATAAGGTCGTGGAGGAGTACGAGGACATCTTCACCTCCCCCGCAGGGGTGCCTCTACACTGCCAGGTCAAGCACCCCATCGATCTGACCCCAGGTGCACCGCTGCCCAATGGACCCA